>OOFC01050262.1:0-18670 GCA_900323345.1 Pseudochromis fuscus | reverse complement strand
CTCCGCCTCCCCTCACCCTCCCCGCCAGGACACCCCCTCGCCGATCCTGCTGCTACCCAAACCTCGCTCTGCAGCCAGCAGTAAAGGAAACTGCAAGCTCTCTTCTTTCAACAGCGCAGAAAAGGGCCACAGGTCATCCAAGGCTCCGTCCATTCAGTCTTACCGCTCGCACCCTTCACTGGGAGGTCACACGCCTGCACCCAGTCCTCCCACTGGATCCAGTGCGGCAGAGGTACATCACCTTTCCAACAATCTGTGTCACTACTGGTTTTTGTGGCTTTCAAAGTGTTTCAGTGTAGCATATTGCAAGCTTTCCCATCACTTCAGTTATACAGAGTACAAAACCTTTAGGCATTTTACACATGTATCTTTGGTTTTTGATATGTTGTTATGTCTTCTGCATTGTAGCAGTACACTTTAAAGTGTTTCTCTTGCAAACTGTGACGTATTTTTATGCTTTTCAAGGAGTAATAAACCCTTTTCTAGATGAATCCATTAATCAATTAATCAAATTATTCTCACTTCTGACATGTTTAAACCTGTTTCACAACTTTGCATATCTGAAAATTTTAGCCTGGAAACAAAAGCGACTTGACTCTTGTCAGTTTAAAACAAGGTTCCCACCTGTCCTGGAAAACCTGGAATATTTTAGACTAACTTTCCGGTCCTGGAAATGGAGAGAAACAAGTAAAATATTGTCATAGTGAAACAAACTAATGTGTCACATTTTTATGCCATACTATACTGATATATTTTTACTTACCATCTTTGACTACTACATTTTTTTTTATGTCTTACTTTACTATGAATTTTTATAATTGAATAATCCACTATGCCATTTTTTTGTACTATAACTATAAAATTCTACATTATGGATTTTTTATGACATACTCTGTCCTTTTTTTTTAATGGTGTACTCTGCACGACCTTGATGATCTCAGTTCCCACCGGCCACATCAGCCATACATCTCCTGAAAAATAGTTTCCTATAAAACGGTGAACCCTGTAGAGACTCATCTCAGAGACTTCATCAGTTCTGATGAGCAGTAGGAAGTTCAGTGGCATTTAGCACCTTCGAGTCACTCACTCACCTTTACTCTACATGGAAGTCACTGACGTTCCCCTGCAGTCATGTGAGAATCTCTGGGATAACGTGCGTGGTGGTGTGAGTTATTAGATGACTAAAAGGCTTCCTGCTGGTTACCTAGAATTTAAAGAAGTAGGTTTCTGACTGAGCATTGGTGGTTGAAATTCCCACACCAGCTGAGAAAACGTGGGTAGAGAAAACATGGAGAAGTAACACTTCCCTCCTGCACCAACCAGTTTTGACAATTCAGAGTTTGTTTTGTATTTTTACGCAGGTTTGGACACAATGAAACTAGTGAATCCTCAACAGTTGTTAAACAGAGGTCAAACCACGACATTCTCGGGGGATGAGTCATTTGAGAAATTCTTTGGTAACTACATCATGTAATTAGAAAATGTTGGAATCGCACAGGATGTTCTGAAGACTTAAGTAGCATGATTGAAATGACCTATTTAACTCCCAGCAGAGCAGCTAATAGCACTGCAGAAATTCATCTGTGCTTCCTGATGTATTGTGGAAAATGTCTTTGTCAGTTCCTGTCACTAATCCACGGCAGACATGGTGATTAGATAACCACAAAATGAGCAGCTGTATCTCCTGTTGTCCATTATTATTATTATTTTTTTTTTAATTTCTTTCTATTCCCCTCCAATCCAGCATCACCTGTCTTCAGCACCTCAGTCTCCGTTGTCTCTGTCCGCTCGGCCCCTGATGACGTCCACGCTCCGTGAGCTGGACAAGCCGTCTCCTCTTAAGTCATCGTTCCCTGAGGACGCCGTTAACCATGGCCACCACTATGGTTTAAGTGACATGTCTTTAGTATCTCAGGTCTCACTGAGCCAGTCATCCAGTAAAAGAGTTGAGGACAGCCCCACTGCTCTGCTGGCTGAGTCACGTAAAACAGAGGTTAGTTTCTCATCGTTATTATATTTCCTGTTCTCATTATCGGTTATTCTTTGGTCGTAGCCATGAAACACACAACTAACTTAGCACTGTCCATCCTGACAGAAAACACCACTAGCAGATCTAGATGAAAGCCTTTCACAGCTTCATGTCTCGGGTAAAGTATCTTCTGTGTTCAAGCTGTTCTTTGATTTTGGATTTTCTTCTTGCTACTGTGTAACCTCAGAGCTGGCTCCTCCTTTGCAATTCTTATAAAGTGACACCTCTGTCGCTTAAATGGGGGCACCTTGTTCAAATCACTGATTCACTTTAAAAGAAATCCTTGTGTTTGAAGGACATGGACATAAAAATAACTGTATATTGGGTGATTTTAAAGTGTGATTCTTGCTACAGGTCCAGGTTGCAAGCGCAGCATTTCCATTTCCAGCAATTCTGAGGAAGATGAGAAGAAAGACAAAAAGAAAAGCAAAACAAGAATGCAGCGCTCTCCTCGGATGAAGCCGAGGAAACTATTCAAGTCCTGTAAGATGCAACACTTGAACTTTAAGTCAGTTTTACAGTCAGTAAAGTTAGCAATAGCACCTCCAGTTGCACTGGTAGAATAGCATCTGTCCAGAGAGCAGTGCAGATAAATGCACAGGAAACAATCGATCATCATGCACTAATCACACACAGTATTATAAATGGTGCCCCGTTATTTTATTTTATTTTTTACAGCATGAATGAACAAAACCTTTAAGTGGTTAATGTTACATGTGGTTTCATGATCTGTAGCTTCATCGCAATCATGGCCACACATCATCCTAAGGTTTTTCATGGGTTTATTTCCTGTTTCTCAAAAAAAAAAAAACTTCAAGAATCATCCAGCTAAAATGCAAACTGACACCACGCTAAATAAAAAAATACTGTGTGCACCTCTGGACTGTATGCAGTTTTCTTTGACCATGTGTCTCTGCTCGGCCCTATTGTGGGCCATCCCATAATGCAGCTCACTCAACTGTGGTCACATGAATCTCTACATTAAATTAAATTAACCTTAAAAACCAGAATGATTATTTTATTGTTTACATTGTAACCATTTTGAATTATGACCTCGCTGAGAAACTTTAGTTATGACTTTAAGACAAACAAAAACATCTTAACATCAACTGTCTCCACAGAAACACAGTTCATCACAGAGGTGCTAAAATTCTGAGTACTTTGTGTAGTTTACCTGTGCAGGGTAATGAATATATTTCCTTATTGTTTCAGCAACCAGACCTCATGGTCACATCCCAAGGTGGGGAGAGCAGAGCAGCTCTGATGAAGAGGTCGACAAGGACAGCATGTCAAAATATAGATCTGCGAAAGTTGCTAAGGGAAGCATATCAGCAGGATGTAAGACTACAAAGAAGACTGTAAGAAACACAACTAATGGCACAGGTATCTTTTTCTCTCTCAGATTCAGTGTGACAGTTACAAATACAAAGAGTTGTTTTGTATCAGAAGCTACTTTCTTAATTACACCTGTTTATATATTAAACCTCGTGCAAAACTATTTCTTGAATTGCTGTCAAGATGTTTTTATGATGGCCTCATTAAGAGATGTGTGTCTTTTTCGGTGGGTGGGTGGGTGAGGGGGTAGAAAACAGTCTGAGGTTGTCTTCAGTACATCACTGGATCTGTCTGTTCCCCACAGTGGGAGAGTTGATGTCTTCCCACATGGGCTCCAGTCACTGGGAGGCTGAAGTAGTGGACAGAGACATGGACACGGATGACGATTTGGAGTTGACAGAAAATACCGTGAACCTGAGTAACCTGTGTCAGCAGCTCAGCTCGGAGCGAAATAAGAAGTTCCAGGTCAGGCGCACATACAAAGACGCCATTGATAAAGTCAGCTGATCAAGAGGATGTGTGGCACACTGCGGGTTATGTCGGTGGCCTGTGTTCTCAATCTGTTTCAATGGGGCCTTAATGTTACTTAATGTTTTAGGTGGCTGAATATTTTTAGACTTCATCTAGTCCTGTGACTCGTCTGAACACTTCATACCTTTTCTCAGCTCTGTTTTTAATACTGGTAAACACAGAGTCATTGTTAATGGAAGTCTTACTGAACCACAGTCTCTCGAATGTGTTTAGAGCCGTTTCAAGGTGATGGAGGTTTACAGCAAGGAGTGGCTGAAGACCGCCCAGCGTCACATCTCCTCCATCAATACACAACTTACCAATTACAGGTCTGTTAGTATGTAGTTAGAGTAACCTTTTTGTCAGAGGATATTAGAAAGTCATTGAACAAATTTAACATGAGGCACCACTGAGATATATCTTGTGGGCAGGTTATTCAGCATAAGCATCTAAAGCAGTTTACTCAGTTTGATGAGCCTCTGAAGCAAGCCCACTATTTCCTGTGCATTTCATTTTTAGAAAGGCTGGTTAATTGTCTCCTGTGTGCAGGGCTCAGAGGCTTGAACAGATCCAGAAAGTCCTCTCGGAAGAGATCCACAAATTAGAGCAGGATGACACAGTGCTGGAAAACATGGAGAAGGACCTGATGGTAGGTCACTCTGACTCTCTCATTCTCTTTTCACTCACACCCTCGTGCTCACATGCTGCATAACATTTTGGGAGAGAATGTGAAAATGAATATTTAAAAAAACTAAATAATATATGTTGTAGATTCAGCCGGTTTCTATTTTGGATCTGTTGTTTCACAGATATGCTGGAAAAAGCAGACCATGGCTTTCCATTCTTACCAGAAGCAGGAAACCAGGAGGTAAAATTAAGGCTTGTGTGTGTGTGTGTGTGTGTGTGTGTGTGTGTGTGAGCACTGAAAGCCATGTTGTTAGTTTTCCTGCCACACTCAGATCAATGCAATTCCCGCAGGCTTGAATCCAAATACCCTGTAAAACTCAGAATAACACAGTTGTTTATTCTGTCCAATAAGGCTTAAAAAGTTTGACTGGAAAATACGGTTTTCTTCAGGCTTACCATCATAAGCTAATTATGCAGCCTCCAGTCAAACTGTGTGTGTGTGTGTGTGTGTGTGTGTGTGTGTGTTTTGTTGAAGGATCAGAGCCAGTGCTTCTTTGTAAACTAGACTGGGTTTACTGATGTTCCCATACAAGCCATCCCTAATCATTATCCAGCCGGCATCCAAATCTAAAACAAAGCGCCCAAATTCATCATCAGGCCTCATGTGAATCATCCTCTCCAGTGCTTTAATTAGCACACATTGTATGATCCAGCAGTGACCTGTTGTAAGAGGCCGGTCCTAAAATCTGCATTTCAACTTCATTTCTTCACTCGACAAGCTCATGAGTAACTGATATCAGTCCCTCTGGTAGCTCTGCCAAAAATAGGCTGGTATGAGTCGACCTCGTTCATTGTTCCCTCTGAGTCTTCACTTACAGTATATTGTCTTACTTTCACCCTGATTCTGAGAAGTGATGAGTCACTGGTATCCAGTGGAGGGGGTGAGAGTTGGCAGCGTTCCCAAGCATCCTGGATAACATGGATTTTTTTTAGATCAAAGTTTCAAGTCACAAGTTTGTAAGTAGTAAACTCAAGTATTGTGAGGTTGTGATTCCCATTGATCGATAGACTGTATATAAGAGATGGGTGTAGTCACCATAAACACCACCGTGAACATCATGTTGCATTTTGGAGCCAGAAGCGACCATATTTGGATATGAAGGGAGGAGGCAGATCTGACCCTTGAACCTGAGGACACTGTCCAATCTGTATGAGACTCATGCTCTCCTGTGATTGAGCCTCCAAACCACCTGTACATCACTGAACACCAGACCTGTCAATCAAACTAACCTCACCCCTAAATCTTCCTCCTTTTGAAGCCTAATGTCGTGTTAATGATGAAATGATTTTCAGATGAACCAGATCACTGAGAGGAAGAGTTGACTTTAACTAGGGCTGAACGATTAATTGCATTTGCAATAATATCTCGATATGACAAAACCTGATTTTCAAATTGCAATGTTTGCGATTACAATGTGGTTACATAAAAAAGAGAGAGAGAGCGAATGGACCACTCGACTGCATCAACTTTTTATGCTGCATCTTAATCTGTTGTACAACAACAACCTCTGGCTCGACAGAACCATCATAAACTGATTCAACTCAGACTTGAGTCTCGAAGAGTAACAGAAAATCAGCGGTATGAAACTGTTTTGGTTTTAAAAGGAAGATGCTGCACAGAGTCAGGTGTTGTGCAGAACATGCGGTGCTGCTGTTGTTACTTCACGGGGCAACACTACAAACCAGCACTTTTAAAAACACCACAGAGCCATTAATGAAAGTTGTTATGGCTAAATACTGAGCACCAGTGTGTCACATGCTAAACCAAGACAGACATTATTGACCGACACGAAATTGTCCCTCCATATGAACGTAGCTCTAAACGGTACAAGGAAATCTCTCGGTGTTTCTGTAGTGTAGTGGTTATCACATTAGCCTCACACGCAAAACATCCCAGGTTTGAAACCAGGCGAAAACATTATAACTGTTACTATTAATTCCACAATCCACTTTCTGTTATCAAAGAATTTCCCCGACGTGGAATTGATAATTTCACACTTATTTTATCTCATCTCTAAAGTAGTATTGGCAAATTGTGTGTTTCAGTTTGTGTGAAATGTTGTTAACTATATGGAGCAGTAAGATAGGTGTCATTTAAAATGATGTTTATTTGGCAGAATGTTTAAGGAGTGCATGCTGTTAAACATTACCTTTTTTACCTTTCAGTGACTTTGTAAGTTAGAGGCAAAGCCAAAGAGTTGTTGCTGTAATGAGCAGTTAAATAAAAATGTTATTTATTACAACACTGGCATCTTATTGTGACACAGAGCTTATAGGAAAGAACAATTTATACTAAATGTGTCTAATATTGCATTGGCCATAATAAAATAATTCATGATGTTTTGTTGGGGAAAATAAGAGGAGAAAAGGATTATTTAAAAAAAAAAAAATTAGGAAAATATTGGAGGAAAAAAAATTGCAATTACCGTATTTTCCGGACTATAAGCTGCTACTTTTTTCCGACGCTTTGAACCCTGCGGCTTAAACACCGGTGTGGCTCATGTATCGGCGGCACGAAGCTCGTTAGCTTTTTATAAGCTAGCAAGCTCCATGCCGCCGATACATTTAGCCTCGTCACATCAGACCCGGTCAGAGTGGACCACATGAAACTGGTTGAATAAATTCAATAGCGGCTTATAGACAGGTGCACTCAATAGTCCGGAAAATACGGTAGATTATTTTCCCGAATCGTTCAGCCCTAACTTTAACTAATGACATCAGAATGACTTGTCGAAAAAAATGTATTGACTGAGTATTTCAGGATATTTTAACTAAAGTCAAATGGAGCCAGCATCTAGTGGCTATTGGTGGTATTGCGTTGATGTTGCACTTTGGCCTCACTTTTGAGACATGGTGGCTACGTTTACCTTATGTTTATTCATAGATCAAAACAAACGTCCTGGAAAATAGTTTCTGGAAAATAGTGTGAACCCTGGTTGGAGTGTGGAAATATGAAAAACATATCAATGTAAATTAAAGACTAAGCCAAATACTTTGTCACCAGAAATCCCTTTGCACACCACTTTTGAACTAACCTTCCTTCTTCCCCGTGGCTTAAACCAACAGCACGTTTGCATTGTTTTTCCTTTCACTTGTGTGCTATCCGACCTGTCTGTCCTCTTCCCTCCAGAAATGAGACCCTGAGGAGAGCCCTCCAGAGTGACGCGTGTCACACCTTGGAGTATGAGGAGAGAACATTCACATCCCAGGTCTGACCCTCAGGCCTAAACTTCACAGCTGACGTCTAATATGTTCTCCAAGTATTGCTCAAGTGTGACACTGATGGGCTGTGGGAAACCAAAACCCAGTTAGCTTTGGATGAAGAAGTCAGCCCCAGTTCATGTGTTTCATTTTAATAGAGCACCTCACCCCTGCCTGTCATTAGTCCAGTTGTTTTTTTGCTGAGTGGCCTTTTCCAACATTTTGCTGAGCTCATGTTTTCACCTCTTGCTTGTCCTGACTGTGTCATGTTCTGTGTTATTGCCTCTAAAAAACCCTCTGCCTGCTGTTTTCAGATGAGCGTGATAAGGAAAGACATGAAGTCAGTTCAGGACAGACTTCTCAACAAGATGGTGAGTAGACACGAGCACAGGTCGACTCTTATGTATGAAATGGACCAAAACAATCGAGCGGGCTCCTCGTCTGTCAGTCTTTCATGTTGCATCCTTCACTGTCAGCCAAACAATACTCCTCTGAAAGCCCGTACATAACATCCAGTGCTGGAAGTACGTATGACTCAGATGCTGTTGTGTAAGATTTTTAAATCGGGCGTCTTTCCCTGTGTTTCTTGTAGCTGGATGGGGAGATCCAGAGTTTGAAGAGAACACTACATGCTTTCTTTTTCCCCTGATGGAGCCCGAAGAGGCCAGGTTATGTACCGAAGTCCTGTTGTTTCATCAAGTGATTGGTTTTCCCAGGTTCTGCTTTTATGCTGCGTAGATGTGTTTGGCCTGTACTGACCTGGATGTGTTGTTCCTGTGTGTTGGATTTTATTACAAATGTTAAGTTATTCTGATGTTATTTATTCAGTGGAATTTTAAAATTGGTGCTGGTGTTAGAAAGTACAGGTAATGAGCTTTCCCATGTCTTTAATTGCTTTGGCTCTGTGATGTTTTTTAATACAAATTCTACAGTTATTTATATAGGTTTGTTACAAGTACGAAAAATAGCAAAACTAAACAAACATTCAAAGTTTTAGCCAAAATGTGCAAATAAAATTGTTGTTAAAAACGAGATGAGCCGTTCTTTAAAAAAGACCTTGTATTTTGAAGACAAGTAGTGCTTACAAAGGTATTTCTCTTTTCAGTGAAGACATTGACGGTCCCATTCGGATTGACATACTGTATGTACAGTTAATATCAAATTCACCCCCAGTACAACCTCCCCCAGACTGCACAGTCTTTACACAGTCCAAGTGACACATTATTCATCAGTTAAGAAAAGGTGAAGCTGGTCACATGCACAACTTCGTCCCACTACACGGATTCACGCCGCCTTGTCAAAGAAGTCCATGAATTAGTACAAAAAAACCCAACAATGACTGAATGACGAGATTGTTTCTTTTTTTTCTTTTTTTTAAATCCTCTGCTCTTGTCCTGAGAGTCAGAGTCTCCACCAAAGTCTCTCTTCACACCAAGCCAGCTTCTGTGTGACGTCTCTGGGACACACCGCCGCAAACATCATCATCATCATCATCTCCTCCTCTACCACACCCACGCTCTCATACTGATCATATGATAAGACGAGGGGTGCTGGAAGAATGTTAAAGACACGCTGAAGACGAAAAGGCTCCAGGCTCTTTGAACCGTCACCGTCTGAGCAGCTTCTTGTAGCAGCTTCAGGAAAATTTTGCAGCTCTGCATTTCTTCACAGAAGAAACTCCCCACTTTCATGGCCGGTGGAACCTGGAGAGACAAAGATCGGAGGAGATGTGTGAAAAGGGGGGGGAAGTACAAATCGTGAGAGCAGAGGGTGCCTTTGTCATCATACCCGGCCATTATAGCGGCCATTAATCAGTGCTGCGCTGCTATTTTTAGCTTGGTTATTTAATGTGCCGAGGGGCTGGACACGTTCTCTCCTCCTGTCCTCCTCCCTCTGGGTCACTGTTACAACCCACAACAAAGACCCCTGCTTTCCAAAACAGGCTTAGCCAAGGACAATGTGGCATTTTATCATTTCTCTCAGCTCGGCAGTGCGAGATCTCCAGAGGACAACCTCACCCCCCCTCCACCCTCCCCCACCCTCCTTCAGTTTAGCAGCACTCCCATCTATCTTTAGCTCCCTGGTGCTCTCCGGATGAGCAAGGAGAGCTAAATTTAGACCGCGGCAGCCCAGAATAGATGCATTCTTGCATGCATTCCCCAACACCACACGCAGACACACACACACACTCAACAATACTGACCTCGTTAGGTGTTTGCTTGAGGCGTGCACTTCCATCTCGGTGCTTTTGAACTCGTTCAGCTCTTTCCGAATTGCTGCCTGTAGGGACGGGGACGGGAAAAAAAAAACATCAGTGCATCCCTAAGTGCATCCTGAGGTGTTGCAACCTTTGGCCAGCAGGAGGAAGGAAAAACAATCAGGCTAAACCATATAGGATTGGATGAGATAAGCTGATAACAGTGAGAATGCTGATGTAGGTTATAAAATTCGGGTAATTTGATGTGATTTGCGGCAGGTCATAAAGGGTCAACGAATGACTATCATCATACGAATGTTCACCTTGTCTGCTGCTGAGAGACGAGTCCAGGGTTTGTCTGCTCTCCTGTCATAGTCCTGAGCTTTGGCCACCTCCACATAGTCACTGAAGCGGATCAGAATCTTTCTGTCCCGCAGTTCATCTACTGTGGGCCGCTGGTTGAGCTGGAACATAAGAAATGAACACTCACGGTCACAATGTGCTTCCTGTGTATTCTGTGTATATATACTGATGTACCTGTCCCATAGATATACTTAATATTTTAGGATATTTTAGTGTATTATCCCTTTATTCGCGCCAATAATAAAAAAAAACAACTACAAAAAAGAAATAATAATAATAATAATACAAAAAAAAACCTGCTGGATACTTTTTTTCTTTGGGGAAATTTTTTGTGAGTGTGAAACGGCTCAATCAGGTTCAATTTTACACATTTTACCAAAAGATGTACTTGCTCCAAATGTGCTAAATAGTTCAGGTGAAAGTTAAAGGTTTAAAGTTTATTCTCTAGAGTTTATAATATGTAGTTATTCAATAATTTTTTTTTTTTTTGTCCTGTCAAGTAACATATCCTGATGCTGTAACAAAGGGATTTCCCAATTTGGGATCAATCAAGTGCATGTATGTGTCTCTGTAAGACAGTCCAACAGTTTTCTACCTTTCTGTTTAGCCGCTGTTTGATCTCCCTCCTCTCCTCCTGCTCTGTCTGGTCATTTCTCTCTGAGGAAGAAGGAAAAACAAAAATTACAATCACACCTTCACGGGGTTTCACTTCAAACAGGCTCCACAGTGAAGAGCGGAAATGTGCGCTCATGCGTTCTTCTGCTCCTGAATAATACACTACATACACTGGGCAAATCTTTAATGCAACAGCCCTGCTTTCACATGTATATGTATATTTTAAATTATTTGTATTAATATGAGAAGACAATTAGTTTGTAAGCAGAAATTGAAACTTACGTTTTAAGATGTTCCGACTCTCCAGCTCCTCCACATTCGGTCTCTGGCTCAGCCTCCTGCGGAGAAACACCAAGACCACGTTTTGAACCATTTTGACTCGGACTTGTCCCCGTCCCTGTCCCCGTCCCTCTCCTGTCCTCCTTAAACCGGCTGTAGTTTCTTCACTGTGCGCGTTCTCGAGAGGAATCCCCTATGTTTCCATCTCGCATCCAAACCGCGGCTGTGATGTTTCGGCAGAGGCGCTCCCCACATCTGGACCAGTCAAACGGGGGGAAAAGCGCGATTCTCTCCGGTTTGAGAATAACTTGTTACCGAATTATTTCTCGGTGTCAGTGTGCTGCATCTCAGGTGCAGCCGCCGTGTTGCATTCACTCCACACCGCCGCAGCAGCGCAGGAACACTCCTCGCTACTATTCGCCACGAGCGCTTTTTGAACTGGGTCGTGATGGGCTGCTGGGGCGCGACTCCCCCAGTCTCCCTGGTTACTGCATGCATAATTTGTAGGAGGCGGGGCTTAAGATGCTCCTACTCACGGCATCCCCAACCTCCTCCTCCTCCTCCTGCTGCTGTTGCTGGTGCACATTGGACTACTGGCACAGTCATGTTACCCACTTTGTTCCATCACCTCATTTCATGTTTACTCCAGATATTTTTTTAAAGGAACGACACACAATCGGTTTTAAATACTGGATTCAAAATTTTGTTACTCATTTCATAATGTGATACAGTCACATTGCAGTAATATAATAGTGTTATTGCTGGTACAGTGGCTGTATTTATCTTAAGCTGTGATCTGCAGTTCCCTCTCCATCAAAGCACCTGAAAGGTCCCCGAAGTCCTTTCTTTCTTTCCTTTTTTTTTTAACTGGAATCCCTGTGCATGTGTACTTTGTATAAATAATAAATGTGAACAGCACACAGAGCTCAGCTTCAGACAGCATGCAGCACGTGCACACACACACACACACACACACACACACACACACACACCTCAGCACACCTCCAGAGGTGGAAAGGACAGAGAGGGTTTGAATGCCGCCACACAGCAGGACTCTCTTTATGGACACTTTATAGTTCTGTTCAGTCCGAGATCAAAGTTAGGTCACATCAACTGACACATAGACACACACACACACTTAGAGCAGTCATATGTGTGTTTGCCACTGGGTACATGGGCCTTTTTAATTCCAAAAATATTTTAATCTGATGTAAGTTAGACTTAATCTAACTTAAAATCATATTTGTAACAAGAGATGCTACTAAATAATGACCTTAAACATCAGTTCTACACCCCCTTCCAAATACTATACTGAATACAGGATATACAGTAAAGTAAAGCCAAGTAGTGTGTTTTAGTAATTAACATGTGTGACGAGATGCCCAGGAATAGCATGAGGAAACTCTTAAACAGCTCGACTCCCCCTCGTGATTTCTCTGCTGAGAAGTACAAATTAAAAATGCAACACACACACTGAGGAAGTTGTTTGGAACAATTTGAGCATTTAGCAAAATGAAGAAATCACGATGTAGGAGTTACATCACTTTCTTATTTCCTTACAAAATAACCATTTAGTTTCTATTTATATGTTTCTATTTCTTTGAACCCGCTGTGTAAAGTCCCCTTTTGATCGAATCTGTTTTTGATTAAATCAGTCGTGTTGTTCGCCGCAATCTTAAAATCTCATTAGATGGAAAACAGCTCTTCCTTCGCCTCACGACTCTCAGATACACAAGCAGAGAGACAAAATGTTCCCGCAGCTCAGACAATATCACATTTTAAACAGATGAAGGAGAAAATCACTTCGAAAAGCCCCAGTGAATACGACCATCCACTGTATTATTGACCTGGCCGCTGAGTTGCCTAGCAACAACACTCAGTGTCTTTAAGACAATACAGTCTGCCCGCAGAAAATCTCATTTCTCCCTAGTAACACACGAGAGGGGATTTTACTACTACACACGGACCTGTACGTGCTTTACAGAGCATCTGAGGCTATTTTTAGAAACACGCCGCTTTCATTTTTTTGTCTTTGGTGGCGAGGTGAACAAATAATATGATTTGATAGGAAAGTCCACGACACCTGATGACTGTGCTGCTCTCAGGTGGCAGCAGATGGTTTATTTGGGGAGTATCACTGCATGACACAACACACTGACTCACTGCACCCACAGAAAATTAAGTGTAAAAAATATTTTCAAAGGTATCCCCCAGAATACCACGATGACGCATAAACGCCCATTGGCTTAAGGATCTCCATTTGATACTCAGGATGTTCTGCAATAAAAAAAAGAAGTAAAATCTAACTATGCCAGCCCGGGGAGGACTGAGACGAAGAATCCAAACAAAAGAGTGAAAAACCAATGTGTGGGTGGCGGGAGCCTTCAAGTCTTTTATTTCAGCTGCCAGCGAGGAGACAAAAATTGGCCGGCTTTCTTCTCCTTTCCAAGTACAGTAGCTGCCCCCACTCCCTCTCTTCACCTCCTCCAACCCTGCTATTATTTCTGCTGATATAACTCCCCGACATTTGTGGCGAGAGAGGAGGGAGTACATGGGGAGATGCATTATTGAACAGTGTCAGGGAGCTAAGATTAGAAACAGTGGAGTGCGGCTGCAGCACAAGTGCCAGGTGGGGAGTCTCTAAAGATAGAAAGGTCATCTATCACTGACACAATGGACAGACAAGGTGTTATTATCCAGCAGAAGTCCCGCTGCCGGCTTCAGCTCGGCAGCTAATGCTTTCCTTTATGAAGCCGCAGATACGACTGAAAGGAGGGCGGATTGAATCTTGTAGCTGGGAGAAATCTGGAGGAGTGTGATGATGGATTGTTTTGTCATTCACTATGATTTTTTTACCCCCTCCACTAAATTGATGAGTGCTATATTTAGCCAGAATTATCCTCAGAAATTGTGCATTGTTTAAGATCATTTCTGTTCTAGATAATCAAAGCTCGTTGCATCAATTGAACCCGGTGGGTGTTTATATAACTTCTCTCACTTGTCTGCTACAAGTGGAACCTCTTTGTCTTGAAAACACTGACCCTCCAGCTCTTATGCAAGCTGCAGTCCAGCCTTACCCTCACCTGTTTGCTGGCAAACCTGTGAACACCCATATTCTCCAGTAAACAGTAAAACATTTTCTTTCTTCAGGGGGAATCTAAGAATAGAGGAGGAGGCAGTATTCTTAGCCGTCTCAGAGACAGACGATAGATCTTGTTCTTTCAGAAAGTGTGGGTGGTGCTCAGCTGCGAGTTACTGCACAGCACGTTATGTAACGCTCGTGGCGGGGCCCCTGTTTGATACGCCGGTGTTAAAGAGCCAAAGCCTTGTGACACATTCACACACCAGACCACTGCTGTCAGTGTGTGGTCATTAAATGTCTCAGTTGTATTAGAAAAACAAAACTGTTGTGCTATAATTACCCTGGCGGGGACATTATTAGAACAGGTTCTGCTGGGCTTCGTGTACAAATACATTTCCCAGAAGTGGCGCCCGTCTGCACTTGTTGTCCAGAAAACTGTGAGGATGATGTTCATGTGAAAGCTTTTCGGGAATTTACCAAACGCCCAGTCTCCTCTGAGCAGTCGCACATTTCATAAGATGAATCAAGTCTGTACAAAACAATCAGATGATCCAATTAGATCAGATTTTTGATCACACCTCCACCCACTCTCATGTGTTATGTAACGGAGGTAATTAGGTGTACAGGTTTATCCATATCTGTCATAGTTTAATTAAAGGAGAAAACAAAATACTTTATCCAGCCTTCCAGTGATTACAACTAATTTATCACTAACTATGTTGAGCTAGGTTCCGATAATTAGTAACTATTTACAATTACTAATCATTTCTGTCAAAAAGTAATTTAATTACTTTACAATTACTGCAAAATAAAAGCAAATAATTACTTTTTTATTTCCATTGATGCTCCGATTTTATATACACACATTAGTTGGTTGGCACAGTTTGGAGAATACCGCCAAACTCTATATAGACTGTATATATTCTGGCTCCATTATCACTGCAATAAAAGTAAGAAGTGGAACAATGAAACACAGTATTATAAAACTTTTCATAGGAATATTTATTGTAACCTCACTGTGCCCTCAGCACAATGTCTTGGCATCTAGAATTCAATGAATGTATAATTAATGTAATGTGAATATTGATGTGTACAATATATATTCATATTCACCAGGGGCTCAGTCACACAGTCTGCACAGTGATGGTGTAACGTCACTGTGCACTTGTAAAGAAACTGAACGTAGATATTAACAGTCACTTTAGTGCAATGTTGACATGTCACAGAATCAGAAAATTATGAACCATCGATGGATAAACCAAAAACTAAAGACGTCAACGGCAAATTTCAAAGTGAGCTGCAGAGATCATGCGTCTCTCAGCGGGATCCTGACTCCCGGTCAGAGTAACGGCTGACGGTCGGTCTAACAGGACCTCAGACGACTCATCTCATCAACGTGATAAACACCACCCCATCTGAAGGCACTAAGAGCTGTCTGCTCTCTCCACAGAGTGATGAAGTAATAGAGTAACAAATCTGTTTGTATCTATGTAACTGTAATACCAGAAAGTAATCAACTATTTACTCGTTACTGCCAAAAGTATTAGTATCAGCATTACTCTCAACACTGATCACTAATATAGGAAGAAAATACAGGTCGGAGTCCAGAGTAGATTTCATTGCTTACTTGGCGAGTTTCATCTCGATCTGCTGGCGGATTTCCTGGCGTTCCTGATCGCTCCTCGCCGGGAAGATGTTCCTGTCCTCCAGCTCCTGCTTGCTGGGCCTGTTCCGTAGTTTGACAGCCAGCAGCTCCTTCCTTAGCCTGCGAGGAAGTGTGCCTGCAACACGCCATAATACACAAGACTGCATATTATCTTTCATTATATTAAAGTTTTACACTTTAATGATGGTGAAGTTGGTGAAGTATTTCCACACATTTCCATTATTTGGCTGTGGCACATTGAGTTTGTGCAGACTCTTAACTCTGGTGTTTGAGGTGCATATTACTGTATGACAGCCACGACATGTAAAACCTGGATTACTGACCAACAGATGTAAGCTGCACAATTGTTTTCAAGACTTTAAGGTTTATTGTGTGACTGTATTTAAATCCACATTGTTTATTTACATTTGATATTATGACGGATGTCAATGTGAACATACAGCCACAGAACATTAGCATCAGGAGTTGTGTGTTTTGTGTCATTAGTCCAATATTTACTCTTCATTAGCTCTGTTTTGGTCTTTACTGCCTCCTGTGGGAAACGTGACTTCTGAGAAGGTACATGCTTCACTATTCAGCAGTTAGTTGATTTTGCTGCAGGCAGGTGATGTGAATGAACCAAAATATACAGTACAGGCCAAAAGTTTGGACACACCTTCTCATTCAGTGTTTTTTCTTTATTTTAATGACTATTTACATTGTAGATTTTCACTGAAGGCATCAAAACTATGAATAAACACACGTGGAGTTATGTACTTGATGATGAAATGATGAAATAATTGAAAACATGTTTTATATTCCAGTTTCTTCAAAACAGCCACCGTTTGGTCTGATTACTACTTTGCACACTCTTGTTATTTTCTCCATGAACTTCAAGAGGTCGTCACCTGAAATGGTTTCCACTTCACAGCTGTGACTTATCAGGGTTAATTAGTGGAATTTCTTGCTTTATCAATGGGGTTGGGACCATCAGTTGTGTTGTGCAGAAGTCACGTTAAACCCTATTGGACAACTGTTAAAATACATATTATGGCAAGAACCAATCAGCTAACTAAAGAAAAACAAGTGACCATCATTACTTTACTTTACTCTACAATGAAGATAGTCATGAAAATAAAGACAACACATTGAATGAGAAGGTGTGTCCAAACTTTTGACCTGTACTGTAGACGTTGTGGATCTAAACTGAAACCCTGAAAGGCCCTAAAATATTCTGAGAGGAACTCCCATGTTGGGTCTAAGTTTTTTTAAACAAACTTTATAAGTTTTCATATGTAAATCTTTATAATAGTTTTTATATCTCAGTCTTCATAAAAGACATTTTAAGTCTTTATAAAGACTTAGACCCAAACCATATCCGCCCGTAGTGGTGTAGCTATTTATAGTAAACTAATACTACACAGCTTTAAACCTGGGTCAGCTGCATCAAGAATAGGAGTTTATGAAACTTTTTCTGTGTATTTTAAAACTTTTCACATCTTTTTTTTTTTAATTTAATAGATGAAACTGTTGAATTCAAGTGATTTTTTATGAATATGTGTCTATAATTTGATACAGTTAGTGACAATCAAGGGTAAAATGAAGCACTGAATCTGTAATTTAACTTCGATATCTTGTGACAGTATCTGCTCAGGGGTCTGACGTCCTGTGAGGTGCAGGGCTTACACCTTAAGACCTTTTATTAAGCCTCTATGGTGGCATCAGCCATTTTTAATGGAGTGTTTTTTCTGGGGCTTCAACATCTCGACTGCAGACAAAAAGAGACTGAAAAAGTTTTTAAGAAGCTCTGTCCTGTGATGCCCTGTTGACCTGGTTGGAGGAAGTGGGAGAAAGACAGATGAAAGGACAGCCGTCATCCATGATGGACAATGACTATCACTCTGTGCTGGACACTAATAACAGGAGAGCTCCTTCAGTGACAGGAAGTGTGAAGCAGCATCACCACAGGTCCTTCACTCCTACTGCTGAGGATGTACCATCAGCTTTGCTCCTAATCTGGAATCTTCTTATTTATTTTCTCTTATGTGAAATTTTCTTCTGTTTATAATATCATTTTTTTCCTATAATAATAAAATTTGTAGAACTTTTTGGATTATTTTACAGATTGTCCTATTTCTAATACACCTCATATTAATAAAATTTCCAAAAACAGACTGTAAATCTACATGTTTCAGGTAAAATAACATTAAAATGTTACTTATGTGTACAATCTATCCACTTTCTGCTGTAGCACTGTAAAAATGGGATGAATACAGGGTTATCTTACCAGTTTCATTCTTTTAATGTGTAAAAACATTTGATCAAATGCCAATAATTACCCCAAATTATGGCCACAAGTTGTATTTTACTTACTAACCATAAATTTTAATAATCACTAACTGTATATTCATTATTTTCCACTATCTTACTGAATAGTTTTCCAGTCTATGACAATGCACAACAGCAGAGATTTATGTTCAATACTGTTCAGTGCTCAACGTAAAGTAAAGTATGTAAAGTATGAAAGTCACTATTTCATTTTAAAACTACATATTTGCATATGGATCCAAAACGTGCCGATATTCAAGTGATTTGAGTTCTTGGACCCACCAGAGATGACCGACTCGTTCCAGCCGTCCAGGTCGGTGGGGAGGCCCGAGGTGTTGGAGAAGCACTGGTCCAGCCGCACGTTCTCCTTGTTCTCCTCCGCCTCCTTCTTGGGCCAGT
>OOFC01050261.1:2049-30250 GCA_900323345.1 Pseudochromis fuscus | reverse complement strand
GTTTGTCTTTGTGTGTTAGCCCTGTGATAGACCTGTGACCTGTTCAGGGAGTACCCCACCTCTTGTTCTTTGCCAGCAGACCCCTGTGATCCAATTTGGATAAAGTGGGTACATAAGACTGGATGAATGAATGAATGAATGAATGAATGAATGAATGAATGAATGAATGAATGTATGTATGTATGTATGTATGTATGTATGTATGTATGTATGTATGAATGAATGAATGAATGAATGAATGAATGAATGAATGAATGAATGAATGTATGTTTGCTAACAAGCTATATACATCCACAAGTGGAGCAAAATTACAGTTAATGCGGGTTTAAGGATGCACACACACACACACACACACACACACACACACACATATAGGTTTTCTGAATCTGTACTACAAGTTTCATGATATTTAAAATCCACTCTAGGTGATTCATTCTGCTGTCACTGTAAAATTTATCACTGCAGGCTGACGTGCAATTAATTTCACCTCACAAACCTGACATGACAGACAGTGGGTGTGGATGGCTCCTTCGCAGCAATGAACAATGAATCTAAAAAAATACTCATTTAAATCTGTCTTTGCCCTGCCCAGTGTTGAGCTGTTTAAGGGAAACTCTTTAAGTGGCTGTCCTTCAGGTCTGACTTGTAACGAAACATTTCAAAGGCTAACCAAACACGGGCCTGCAGAAGTAAGCACGGGGCATGTAGGAATATAAATTGGCATTTTGGACTTTCCATTCTGCTTCAGCTGCTTGCCATTCAGCAACCTATGTGCTCCCCGCCATGTGCCCAACACAGCAGTTTTTGCTAACCCTGATTTCCTGCCTGCAGCTGCCCTGTGGCATCCTCTATAATTCCCTCTCTCCACTTTCCTTACTCCCTCTCTCCAATCTGCACTTTCCTGTTGCTATCGGTCAGCCAGACCTGCGCTCACACACAGAAAACTCTCCGTCTCACCCACCCTTCTTATTCTCCCTCTTTATCTTTTGCTCCACCTCTCCTGCTTTCAGCATGCTTCTCACTGTTTCTCTCTCACCGCCCCACCTCCCTTTTCATCTCCCTTTTCCTTCTACATGCAGCTCACATGCTCAGCTCTCAGCTCCATCCAGGCAGGCTGCAGTATTGATGAAGGCAGCATTATTGGCTGAGACATACAAATCTGCTCACCACAGATCGAATAGCTGAGTTCTTCCTCACATCCACACAATACATAACGTACTAATCCTCAACCAGCAATGGCTCCTTAAACTAAGGCATCTGTCCATCTCCTGCCGGCCCTAAGAATGAATTCAATTCATTGAAGGTGGAGCTGGTCACACTTTTAGTTTCATTACTTGCAAATCAATAAAGATAATTTATCACAACACGTGACCAAAAACAAGCACAAATAATCGTCACTGAATTTAAATCCAAAGTCTGGAAATACTTTATTTGCTTTCTTACCCAGAGTTAAACAAGATGATCAATACCACACCAATTTTGTATAATAGACAAATGAATGAATGGGTGAATGAATGAATGAATGGATGAATGGATGAATGAATGAATGAATGAATGAATGAATGGATGAATGGATGGATGGATGGATGAATGAATGAATGAATGGATGAATGAATGAATGAATGAATGTCTGTAAGTTTACCAGACAATTTCTGGACTTGAGAAAAAAAACAGACCCAAGGCATATCACCTCACCGAGCAGTAGGAGTGGTTGTAGCCAAATGTATCAAAACTCATTAAACAACATTTCATCATTCAGCAGGACAGCGATCTAAACATAAAGCCAAAACAACCAAAGAGCTATTTTTGGGTAAAGAGGGGGAATGTCTTTCACTGGTAGAGTCAATCACCACATCTCAGTCCAACCAAGCTCCATTCTTACTGATGACCCAACTAAAGTCAGAGAGACCCCCAAAGAAGCAAAAGCTGAAGGTGGCTGCAGTAAATACCTGGGACATCATCAGCAGGGGAAATATGAAGCATCTGCTGATGTCTGGGGGTCAAAGATGTTCAGTTATACACTGAATATAATGGTTTTATTTAGCTGTCCATTTACTTCTAAACCAAACCTTTGGGCCCTGTGCTTAAAGGGTGCTGCACAGGATGTGCTGAAGCAAAAAGCCTGAGGAACAAAAAAAGTATAAATATTGTCCAAACACTTACAATCTGGATGTTACAGCTCTAATGTCTGATACAGTAGAAATATGTTTGAAATATTGAACTAAGATTGAATGATTCAGAAAATCTAATATTTGAACGAACTGTAGGTGAACTTTAATACAAGAGTTAAGGTACATGCTTATGTTTTAGTGACAGTGATGAGGTTATATTTTCACCTGCATCTATCTGTCTGTACATTACATAAAAATTACTGAACAGATTTCAATAACTTTTTTTTGAGAGAGATGGGGAATTACCAAAAAAACAAGTGATTACATTTTGGGCTTCTATCCAGTGAGCAAATGTTTTACCAAGATAATGTTGCTATGTCACTACAAGAAGGAAACAGTGGTCAGTCTACAGCATCAGTACAGCTGGATCATGCCTTGGTAGAGCTTTGCCTTCTGAATGCTTTCCAGTTGCACTTTTGTCTTTCTTCTGAATGTCCCATCATTTCACTACACTGTTGCTTTTTAATACAGAAATATAAAAACTTGAGCAATCAATGTGTGTATGTGTTCAGCTACTGTAGTAAACGATTGCTATGTTATGGTTTTGTTATGTGCCTGAGTGTTGACAAACCAATGTAATCTTTCTGTGTTATGTATAATATATTGGCTTCTGTTTTAAAATTCATAAAGTAAAATAAGTCACAACCTCAACGAGCTATTTTATATTACTCAACGAGTCTCAACAGACTCCGACTTCATTTTGCTCCCTGATACCAGTGAATAAACTCTGTCTCACAGTGGACAGCGTTCCAGCCGGCTGCCTGCTCTCATCTTCAGTCAAAGACTACAGGCCGAGCAAAACGTCTGACGAAAATCAATGCAGTTTACAGTGCAATGTGTGGGAACATAAGTCAGGCTAGAGTCAGCTCATTTCATGCAGAAGGGCCTGTTGTGCTACGATAGGCACTGCAAGCTGACAGATATATATCCCAGGAAGAATATTAGCATTTAGACTCACTAGGGCTCTGTCTGGAAAAGTTATGAGTAATGAAGGCTATTATATACTGGTCTTACTTTATGTGCCTTTCACACTCACAACTCCAGCATGTCTTGGTATGCAAATCCAGATCCATTTAATAAAAGAGGGGCAATTCAGACCAAGCCTTAGTCACTGCAACTCGGAAGAAACTGTGAAAACCTGAAACCTTGGCTGATCTTTAACCACAGGTGGACTGAGAGGAAGCACTGGCACTGATGGGTAACCAACGACAGGTAACAGGTGGTCAAAAGGTTACAGTGCAGAGTGCTGTTTAATTTTTTGCAGTCATTACTTATGTGCCAAAACTATTCAGGCTTTCCTACAAAGTCCTGCATCATTGTTGTGCCTGTAATCATGGCGACCAGGGTAGTGTTTCTATGGCAACATGCACAACAAAAGGGCACGATTGTCCATTTGTTTTAAGTGACACCTTAAACTAAATACCAGGGGGGATGATAAAGTGAGAAAAACAAATGTGACGCTATGACCCATCACTGAACAAAAGTACATTTAAAAGGCCTTTTTGCCTTTAGTTAAACAATTTGTAGCAAGAGGAGCTGAAATTGGGAATAACAGCCTTTTTAAAATCCACGGTATTAGTTTTACAACCTGTTGGACCATGCACAATGTTTCTGTTCTCCTGTTTGGCCCTGAGTGAGTAAGAGTGAGTTTTACTGAATAGTCAATACCAGCAAACTTTTACACCTCAACTCCAGCTTCTCTCTCTCACACACACAGACTGACTCATTCACACACACAGAACCAACAGTGAGATCAGCAAGATGGACCACAAGAAAGACGACTGTGGTGATGAAATGAAAACGATAAGCTCAGGTTACTCTGTGAACTTCAAAGGACAACAACAGTAAAAGGTGATGAAAAGTGAACTTTGTTTTGGGACAGGAGCAGTATGAAAGTCTCTCCTACAGCATCACCTACACATGTCGTACATCTTTATCTGCGCACACATACACAGTCAACATTGTGTTACATTAGTGGATAAATCCAATAAATAAAGGCAAAGAATATCTATGCTCGCGTTGGCCTGGCCTGGTACAGGATGATGTGTGGTCAGCACATTGAACAGAAGTGATAAAAGCTGGAAAAAGGCTTTGAAGAGAAGACTTGTAGCTGCAAGGCCGATACTTTGGTTTCTTTGCTCCACAAACATGCTCTGCTCAGCAATTCATGTAGCTGGACACAAACATGTGACTGATCCACTGCTTGTGCTGATCCTAAGCATCACGGCAACATTCAGCATGTGGTTCATCACAAATGATGCCTCTGGGTGGAACAAATATGGTTCATGTTTGTTTTTTTAAACTGATGAGAAAGTGAAAGCACAGCACTGAAATGCAACACTGCTCCTGACCATATCTGATCAATAGTGTCAGAGACACTGTGCGTGACAAAGAAAAGATGGACATCATTCCTTAAAAGAAAACACCAGTAATGAGGATTGGTAAATAAAGATTTAATGTGTCGTCCCTTTCATGCATCAGCAAATAGGCCATTTACACTGTCTGTTCATTGTAACAGTGAAGTTAAATGTACATCAGTCCAACTTGTAGTTCCAGGTTTAACAAAATCCACAACAATTTTGGTAATGCTATATATTAAGTTCATATTAAGCTCTGTGTGGATGTTCTTAGCTTCACTAAGACTGTTAGCAAGATAACACTGGGTCAAAATGTCATTAGTTCTGCAGATATTTGGTCATAAACCTGCCTGTAGGGACCTTGAACATCAAATTTCATGCAAACCATCAAACTGCTGTCAACATAATTCATCTGAAACCAAAAATGTCCAACTGCTGGTAAAGCTAAAGGAAAAAAGATCATTTATCCTCAAGGCAACAATTATTGCATAAAGTATCATACAGATCAATCCAATAATTTTGGAATACAGGATCTATCTCAATCAAGCAAAGCTAAGGAAGAGAGGAAAAAATTAAGTCAAAGTTTCATCTCATGAGATTGCATCTCATGGGCTTGGAAGCATGACTGCTCCCACAAATAAAAAAAGATCTTAAAACCTGGAGGAACTGGCCAACAGAAACAAGCCTTATGAAACACCAATGATGTTGTACTGCAGAGCAAAAACATCACCTGGTGCAACAAGTGACTCGAAGACAGAGAGGAATCCAACAAAAATCTGCATCAACACATCCTTTATATCTTTAGATAATAGCGGCTATTTTAAGAAGTAAAATGCTGCACAAATAGTTGGAGTAGATGATCTGCAGACATGCATATAATTGCCAATATCATATACACAAACTGTCCAATTTGTTCCATAACCTGTTCTGTTTATTTTTTTAAATATCTCTTCTCCTTGTGTCTGTTAACATATGTTCACCAGACAGAGTTCAATCATGTCAGACGTCACACAATCTTGAGGGTGAGGACAGCGCTTCAGCACTTTCTTTTATGTGTATACACAAACCTTTCAGTGTGTGTGTGTGTGTACGTGCATGTGTGTGTATCCGACTGAATTAAATCAAACATGGGAATTTGTATCTACTTAAATCAGTAGACATCAAAGTCGTCAAGTGACAATGCATTGACTTAAACCTAGCACAGTCTAAACACCACCATTCACCTGAGTACATAATGCTTGGAATATGAAGTCCTGTTGTGGTAGGAATGTGTGTGAAAGTGTGTATGTCTGTCTGTGTGTTTGTTGTGGTTTGTGAACATAAAGCCCATCTTAGCTGCATAAAGGCCTTTGGCAGAGGCAAGGCATGACTCTCTGGATCAAAGTGGGTAATAATATTTAAGAATGAGCTCTTTATTCAAAAGAGAGAGAGTGTGTGTGTGTGTGTGTGTGTGTGTGTGTTGGGGGGGGTAAAGGAAGTCAACTATCAAAGAGAGACGAACAAAGAAAGACTGTGATTGTACTGGAGAGTTTGTATGTCTGCTTGCCACGATGCCAACTGTTGACCCTGACCTGGATATGCATCTCAGAACAGGTTGATAAATGCTTGGCTGGATGAATGTATGGATGTCTGATCTATTTATTAACCATTATATGAGAGAATGCAATCAAAGTTAAGAGACACAAACAGTGAGATGGATACAAAATTGCTGCACTACAAATCTTCTGGAGTTTCACTGTGCAACATATATGAGTCTAATCTATATTTGTGTGTCATTTCAAACTCACAGCCAATTTCCATGCAGCAATAAGAATACCGGTACAAAGTATCTCCAGGTTTTAAGATCTGCCACGTGATGCGCTACACCCTCGTCAATTTGCAGGATGTTACAAAACATCTTTGTTTTATGCGGATTTATTCTCACAGAGAGTCACAGTTCTCTGAATAAACTGTAAATAAGAATCTGTATCAAAGTAAATACTCTCACTTGTACCACCTTCACATCTCTGCTGTCAATAGTGCTTTTTATAATTAGCAGATAAAGCAACAATAACAATTCACACCAATAAGCCCCATTGTATATTTATCTTTGCATACTTGAGTTAAATGTAAGCCCACATCCATCCAGCAGGACACCACGAGGCGACCATTTGAGTCATTTTTTATTTACAAGATAGCTGCTTCTGGAGGAAAAAACTGCAATAGGTGAGCACCACTGCCATGATGTTTACCTGTAGTAAGGAAAACAGGCTTTATGAATAGACATCTTTCTGTGCACACATGCGGCTGCTGTATTTGCAGGTGATTGGGAATTGCAGCACATTCCTGCAGCCTGCACCCAGCAGCCCCCTGGGGTGGCCGCACGGTTGGTATCACCTAATTGATGCCTTCTTCTGCTGCCGGTGACGTCGCTCCAATAGCGTGATGCCATGAAGAAAGCCCCCCACTCTCTGCACTCCTATTCACATGCACTTTCCACAGACACTGCGCTGCAACCACTCACAGCAGGAAAGAAATCACGCTTGAAATACCCGTGCATCTATCCTGCAAGACTGCCTGACAAAACCAGAGGCACAGACCAGGAAACAACGCTCTGACAGATCCAAGAAAAGTTACATAACACCATGTGAGAGATTCCCAAACAGGCTAGGCAATGTAATATAAGGAGGCGTTTTACTCCTAGTAGCCGTCTGGTGCTGCTGCTGCCATCACTACTGCAAAAAAAAAGAAGAAGGTCCACGGAAATGAGCTGTCACATCTGTCAAGCCTCCCTCTGAAACCCTCCAGTCCAGAAATCAATCAGGGGCCATCAGTCCTGGAAGCTTACAGAGGCAAAGCTGAAGAAGTGTGCGCTACAAATGTTGCAGGGAACAGGCGATACATAGGCAGCCAGGTGCAGATTGTTAGGTACCACTAGTCCACATACACAGTCTGAGTCCTATAGTGTAAAAGGCAGCTTCCCACACTCCACGGGAGCCTGTTTTTGGATGCAAATACACGCCTTGTGCCATATGTGCACACAGTCTATTCCTCCGACGCACCGGCAGCAACCCCGGGCGTCACAGGGAGTGCGACCCGCTGTCAACAAACCAAACCCGGCAAACAAACAAACACTGAGCGGTACAGTCCGCGACCACCGCCGCCCCCACCCAGCTTACCTCCGATGGTGACCCGCTTTATCCTTCTTCCCCTTCGGCCTCCTCTTTCTGGCCTGGATGGCCATCACTGCCGGTGGTTCATTCACGGGCATGAACGACGTCCAAATCCGGGGAGAGGGGTGTAGGAGGGGACGGGGAGAGAACAAACACACCATCATCATCATCATCGGGCTCTAAAGCTGGCTGGCACGGGTCATGCCGCGTCGTTTAGCAATGCCCCGACATGCGGTGTACACTTCAGCCACATTTCTCATATTAAACTCAACCAGAAGTAGGTTAGCATTGTCAAGTTAGAGGCTGAGGGATACGCACCTTTCCTGGAGCTCATGTTTCCTCCTCTTCCCTCAGCAGGAGCGGACAGCACGGCGGCAGCAGCCGGATCCTCTCCCTCTCTCTGTTCCACTCATTCTCACTGAACCGCTCCACCTTTGGAGGACAACAGCTCCCTCTGCCGTTTCACACAGGAGTTACACGCAGCCCCGCGAGAGTCTCACAAATACACATTTCTACATTCACGTAGAAGTGTATTCTAGGGTTGGATCTTCTTGTTGAATGTGATGTGGAAATCCCATGTTTTGCAACCCCCTCGTTTTTCAAAGCAACTCTGGATTAGATCACCCTGATCTAGATAAAAAATTTTCAAGATACCAAATCTGGATTGCCTGCACTTTAAATGGGACGGCATATTACAATGGAGCCTCAAACTCAGAAAAGAGCTTGAGGTTATATTAAAAAAGAAGTAAAATAACACCATAGGGTTAAAACAACAAGTAAAATAAAGAGCAAGCTTAATAACCAGCATAGGATTAAAAGAACAGTATGTGCGAAAAAGTAGAAATGTAAATTAAAAATAATAATAATAATAGCTTAATAATAGCTTAGCTTAATAATAGCTTGATGTACACTTTACTTGGGATACTTTATCACTCTAACAATAAAACAAATTATTACTATTATAATGCAAATGTACTATTTTATGTAGGAATGTTGAGCAAATCCATCCTTCTTTTCTGGATTACAGTTATCCTGTTCCTACCAACAATTTTTGAAATTCCCAAGCTGAAGACTTGATCTGGATCAAAACCAAAACTGGATTATGTGATTTTGTCGGAAGTCAGAATCCTTTGTTTCCTTCTGAACACCTTTCCAACATGTAATCCAATCCAATACAAAAAATTCAATCAGATTGGCTCTGAACATCCGGGACCTGGATCCAATAAAACAGAGATACAATAAATGTTAAATTGTAAAATGTGTATAATATCTATAAGTAAAGGTAAGAATGAAAAATAAGAATATATATTTACATAAATTACACTGTAAAGCATAAATAACAGTAACAGCACGTTTTATGTTTCAGATGACCAACAGTTGTTAGCAGTTCCCCCAATTTGTTTCTCAGATAATTTAAAGGGTCTGTGTGTGCGCCACAGAATATAGTATCACATGTTGTGGAGTTAGGTGCTCGTCTCCCAGTGAAAAGGCCCCGCTGGGATTCGAACCCAGGATCTCCTGTTTACTAGACAGGCGCTTTAACCAACTAAGCCACGGCGCCTCTATGATGACCACTTTTTGTGGGCATTCTCTCCGACCGGACATATATTTACACTATTTCTGCATCAACAAAATTGAATACAGAAAACCTTCGCCCTTCGCAGGAAGCTTGAACTTTGGTGGCTGCCATGTCCTTTGGTTACACAACACTTTCCACGGCTAGACAATACATTTCTGTTGATGATTAAATGCTGAGAGGGCCGCGATTGGTACCAGCGAATAAAGGCCAGAAACAAAAACACGGCAGAACAAATTAAGCATATCATTTACATGCAAATGTTTTCAACTTGAAACCATTCTGCACATATTTAGCTGAAACTTTTTCTCCTACTGTAGATTGTGGGTGAGTGAATGAGTCGATTCAGTGCTGCGTTGGTTGCTTATCGTTAAACACAATTTTTTCATTCGGAAATGGAAATACCGTAATTTTGCAAGAACAGTAGAGATATTACCACCAATGATAGAGCGAATAGTGTGATTACGTAATACGTTACGTGTTTTTTAACTAAATAAAAAAAGCCCACCATCACTATTATACTTAGTTTATAGTATAGTCTTGCACTTCAAATTTTTAACTTAAAAAATGAAAACGCAAAGTCTAAAAAGAAAAGCAGCTATTTTTTTACTATAACAAACTCAACCCGTAAAATGGCTGGTATTTAAGGAAACGATTGTTACAATCGTCAAGTTACTTGTTTATCAATCGACCTAAAGATCAATCACCCGATCACGTCAACACTTCTCTGAAACCGTGAAGAAAAAAAAATTACGAAAGGTGTTTTTTTTGTTGTTGTTTTTGTAACTACAGTTGTCTCCGAAATAGAGTAAAAACAACAATATTTTCCTGTGAGATGTAGCGGAGTGGAGGTACTGGGATAAGGGTGTATTTCCTGTACTTCCCCTTTTTACTGTGAATGCAACATTGCTACGTGATTGACAGGTCCAATAACCAATCGTTTGCAGCAGGCGGGCTTTAGGGTAGACTCTGTTTCCGGAACCACACACACACACACACACACACACACGTGTGAGAAACGCTGGCGTTTAACGCTGTCCGGGCTCTTCTGACTAGCACCAGACGCATGGTAAGTTAAATCTGAAGCTTAGGTACAAGCGGAAGTGTTTTTTAGTTTACACCGGTGTCTTAGTTCAGGTTTACAAGTAGAAACAGTGGGTTTAGCCGGTTAGCGATGTTAGCTAGCTTATTGATGACCAGGCGACTGTGCTAACGGCATTGCTAAGTTTTGAGTGACAACTTGTATGTGCATTGTGTTGTTTAGTATCTGCGTCAGTCTTCTGGTGGTCAGTGAGTTAAGGATGCTGACATGTCTATACTCTCTATACTAAGTCTATTCTCTTTCTGTTGAATTCACTTGTTTCCTACTAGCTCTCACCATATACATGCCATCCGTGTTTGTTTCAGACTTTAGAAACCTTCTTTCAGAGATAATACAACAGCTATGATTATTTCTGCCAGCAAGTAACCAGAGTTTCATATGTGGAATTAGTGGATTGTTGCTTTTGATTAACTGTTTGTTTGTGTTTGTTATCCCAGCTTGACTCTGATGGCTGAATCGGAGCCTGTACCTGCCCCTGTCCAGGTCGGAGAAAAGAGAGGCTGCCCAGAGGATGACGATGCTGACGCACCATCAAAGAAAGCAAAAGTTGAGAATGACCACAAAAATGGTGGTCCCCCTGACGGTGATGAAGGGGAAGAGGTTGAGGGAGAAGCGAGTGATGGAGAGGAAGATGGTGAGACCTTTGCTAACATGATGAAGCACGGACTCACTGAATTGGATGTGGGTATCCTGAAGTACGTGAGTGACCACGAGGGCTTCTCAGGAATCCTGAAGGAAAGGTGCATTCATCTGCTGCAGACATTGAAAATATTTAAATAGCTTGCTTCAAAATGATTGAGTGTGCTTTGTTTAACATTTGATTTTTTTGTGGTTTGTACTCAGATATTCTGATTTTGTTGTGCATGAAATCAACAAACAAGGAAAGGTAGTGCATTTAGACGACTTTTCTATCCCAGCAGATGCAGAGGTAAGACTTCATTATTGTTGTTGTTGTTGTCATCATGACAATTATTGTTATTTTAAGAGTTATTATAATTCTACCAAAGTGGCTGGTTCTTTAAGTGGCTTGGAAGAAATTGCCAGTCAGCATTTAAAATATATTTTATTAGTTGAACCTAGTAAGGGATGAAATATCTTTTAAGTTTATCAAGTCTCAGAATCATTCTACAAATACACTTGGTAATGAGAATGGTTGTATATGTTATCAAAAGATGCATTGAATATAACCTTTATCATGTTTCATTATGTGCAGGATTTGGTCGTAGAATACTTTCAAAGTTTTTCTTGTCGTGTGTTTGTACTATTTTAGGAAGTCCCAGAGGCTGAACATCAGCCGAAGGAATGTGACGTGCTAACTGAAGAGCAAAAAAAGCAGCTTGGTGAGCTGCAGCTGTTTAAGAATAAAGAGGGAAATGTCTCCATCGAGGTGCGTTCAAACCTACCCCATGAGGATGAAAATACCTTTTTTAAAAAAAATGAAACAAAACAAAAAAAACATTGCCTAAAAGAGTTTAATATGATGTTTTTAATCATCTGTAGGTAATGGAGGATTCAAAAGAGAAACGGACACAGGTCCACAAGGCCATCAAGACTCAGTTTCCCGGTCTGGAAACAAAGACGGAAGAGAAGGAAGGGCACAAGTTTATAGTGGCGTACCATGCTGCTGGGAAGAAAGCCCTGGCAGGTGTGTGACAATAAAACAGGCTTAAATTGTCGGGGAGAATGCTGTAATAGTAAATTCATTTGATGATCAGAGAAGGGATTTTTTGCATGCCCTTGTTACTTTGACTTTTGTCCTACCTACTGCAGTGCATGTAGTCCATAGCAGCAAATTATGATGCATGCACTTCTGCATATGCATGGTCAACACACCTGCATGACTGTGCTCAGATTTTAACTCATTGTAGTTTTTAAACCAGCAGATTTTTGGTTACGGGAAGACCTTTTGGTTTAATGGAATGCTCTGTTGTAGACTGATGACTGACAGATTGAAGGATGGTTTATATTTGGAGACACACTTTTTTTTTCTTATTTAAAAAAAAACAACCAAAACACTGCGCTTGCGTTGCATAAAACCATTTAAATACCACACGCACTCTCAGGCCCATGCATGAGATCTCACCCCTGCCAACTCAGCCCTGCAGTCCCTAAGAGTCTCTTTCTTAGTAACGTTATTGTATCCTCCTTTTGCTCTTCTCTGGTGGATAGAAGTCAAAACAACTGCAGGTAAGAACCTGTTCTCAGCACTCAGCACAGAAGAAGTGGTTAAGAACCCATAGGGAGTTAGGTGTTGTAGCTCAATATGAGTAAAATAACTTCTTTTTTTTTATCTCATGATAAATAGTTTGGATCCAAAGGTCAAAATAATTCAGATATTTTTGGCACACTGCTCAGAATACTATTGAAGTACAGAATCTGTCATGATATTGCTGGATTTTTTTTAATGTGTCAGTGTATTTGAACAATTTTCTCTGTTTTTCATTACAATTTTTTTCTGTTTCCATACAAGCTCCAAGAAAACACTTCTGGCCCAAAAACCGTGGCAGTTTCTGCCACTTTGTCCTGTACAAGGAGAACAAAGACACCATGGATGCTATCAACGTGCTCTCAAAGTTCCTCAGGTCTGGATTTAAGTAATCATTCAATAAAAAAAAGAAATGGATGAACACTCTAAGTGCCATAGGAAACGTTATAGTTTAAAAACTGTCATGTGTAAAGTGATGGTTGTTTTTCCAGGCTTAGACCCAACATGTTTTCTTACATGGGAACCAAGGACAAGAGGGCCATTACTGTACAGGAGATAGCAGTGCTCAAGTGAGTATATAATGCTGCAAATATGCAATAATTGGGAGTATAATAATTTTCTCTGGTTGACTGTAATAGGATGCTTATGTTGTTACAGTAATTAATGGAATAGAGAATAGAACATAAATCCATGGAAAGGTTGATAGTTTAATAGAAAAATCATTTAGTAGAAAAATATCATATGTATCTTATTTGACCATTTATGAAAAAGCTGTGAGTTTTTGTATGGCAGTCCTAATGCCACTACTGGGCTGCCATGATGCCATGCTTCTGCATTCATACTCGCCATGTGTAACTTCCATGTGCTGACCCTATGTGATGTCAGAGCTTTTCAACCAATCAGAAAAATCCTGCGTTCTTCAGATTGGTTGAAATGCTCTGCGTAACATGGGCTCATTTAAAGTGGCAGGCTTCATGAAATCCTCCATGATGGGGGAAATCCATCTTTCAAAGATGGATATCTTAGTTGTATGAGTTCCCATTCCTATGAATTGTTTGTTTATGTTACAATCCATCTTCCAAACTGTACTATATAGTTACTAACATTTCCACTTGGCTAGAGGTTTTCTATTCCTTTTAAAGCAACCCTTTCATTGTTCTCTTAGGATCACAGCAGACAGGCTGCTTCACCTCAACAAGTGCCTCATGAACCTCAAGCTTGGAAACTTTTGTTACAAAAATCACCCTCTGAAGCTAGGGGAGCTGCAGGGAAACCATTTCACTGTGGTCATCAGGTCAGTAGATGGTAACGCATAAAGTGTTTTTACACAACTGGTGTTTGGATGCTGCTTACCTGGTTAGTATGTTAACTAGAAATCTGGGGGGAAGAAATGCTTATTAGCAGGTCACAAACGTTGGCAAGTTCGTGTTTAACCAGTGGTTGTCGATCATGTATTGCAGGAACATTTGTCCCACCGGTGTCTTGCATGCTACAGAAATGAATTTTAAGAGCTCTTAAATTTACTAAACTGGCAGTGTCTTGCAAAAACTTAAAGCAGACACACAGCTCAATCTGCTGCATCATGTTTATATTTCTAGTGATGAAAATGATCTGATAAGAAATTCGATTCCAACTCAGCACCACATCTCTGAGCCTGTAATAAATAAGCATGTAAAATAAATAATAAACAGTGCCTCACTGTGAGTCTTGTAGATTTGATTAAAAACTAGGTTCAACGAGAAGTGAGGTACCTCCCTTCCTTCCTGTCTCTGCGCAGAGTTGCACTGAGGTGTTCAGCAGCAAGTAAACAATATAGTGGTGGCTGATGCTAAATACAGCAAGGAAAAGGATTACTTGCCTCTCTTTGTTTAGAAAAAATGACAGAGGTTTATTTGTTTATTTATAGATTAAATCAAACTGAACACTGCCTTCCTTGGAGAACAATTGGGATATTCTTTATTTACTTTTTGTATCAGTAGCCGCTAATATCAGCAGTTAAGATGATTAAAATATGTTTTTTTGAATGAAGGGTTCATCTTTCTTGTCCTCATTATTAATTAGCAGAGAATTTATGTTTTGGGGCATCTTTTTGGATTTAAAGAAGGTATTCATTACAGTGTACCATCAAGCCCTTTAGCCTAAACACACTCACTTTAATTGTGCAGCAGATACATTAGCTTGGATCAAATCCATCTAACAGAAGACTGTGTAAGTGTGGGTGGCGCTAAGTCATCTTACATACATTGTCCTGTAGGGGTCCCACAAGGCTCTATTCTTGGACCTATACGGTTCACACTATATTTAAATGACCTGCCAAATGTGTGTCAAAATATCACACATTTCAAATGTATGCTGATTACACTGTTGTTTTTACACCTGATAAAATTACACAGAAGGCATCACCCATCTTCACTGCTGCCCTCACGCCTACTATTAAACACAAAGTAAACTGTGAGCTATGATATTCACAATAAAATCTCTAAAAATACAACAGTCCAATGTGTTTCTGGGAGAAGTGGAACTCGAGCTAGTGGAGCAGTTCCTCAGGGTCACACTGGATCCAATGCTTTACTTTCAAAAAAACCTTTAAAACTCACAGCAAACACAATAAAGCTCAAAGTACAAAATGTTAAAAAATCAGAGCATCTATGACAACAAACACTGCCAAAATGTTTCTCCATTCAGTGATTTTTTTTTTTCACATATAGATTATTGCATCACAACTTGGTCACTTACTGGAGATACAATTGGAATACCCAAAGAAATGCTCTTCAAAAAATCTATAGAAATTCTTGACCAAAAGCCTCTGTCAGTCCATCAGTATAATATTTTATAATAAATATAATATGCTAAGCTTCCAAAATTTTATTTACTATTAAAACATATTTTTAATATACAAAATTCTTCATGGACTTGCTCCACCCCCACTATCTGTTTACATTAAACCAAAGACTGACAGAGGTTTTGGCACCAGAGCTTCATCCAGAGGAGATGTGGAGATCCCAGATAGAAAAACAACTTTTGGACAAATTGTACTGTCAGTCAGAGGAAGTTGGTTTTGGAATCATCAGATAATAATTAGATCAATCAACTCTCAAAATAGTTGTTAGTTGCAGCCTTATTAACAACTGGTATAAACTTTGTTTCATCAATGGATTGTTTTTACTTTTTAAAAACCCATGTTGTGTAGTTTTTGTTGTTTAATTTTGTGGCAGCAAATAATCATTAGGCAGAGTGTGCCATTTTATGACAAAATGCCACATTGTTTTTACTTATTGATGTGTTTGCATATCAGGAACATCTCAGGAACAGATGAGCAGGTGCATCAGGCCATGACGTCCCTCAAACAAACAGGGTTCATCAACTACTACGGCATGCAGCGCTTTGGCACCACAGCTGTGCCCACGCAACAAGTTGGCAAGTGAGGTCATGAGTGAAACTGGATTCATAAATTATGATGAGTCATCATTTGACAGGACAGTAAACTCAGGTGTTTTCCCTCCTCTTGTCGGGGACAGGGCCATTCTGAAAAACGACTGGAATGAGGTGGTGGATTTAATCCTGAAACCTCGTCCAGGAGGTAAAATACTTTTTTTCTCTCTCTCTCTTTTTCTATTTTCCTTTACTTGTTATGTGGTTCAGATGTATTTCAAACCTCTCTTTGTCTGGATTGCTTTCTGCAGCGGAGAAAGAGTTTCTGGTTCGCTGCAGAGAGGAGTGGGCAAAGACTCAGGATCCGGAGGCAGCGCTGAAAAAGCTGCCCAACAAGCGCTGTGTGGAAGGCCAGCTGCTGAGAGGCCTGTCTATGTATGGCAAGAAAAACATTGTCACAGCCTTTGGACTGGTGGGTTCTCTATTCATAATGCCAAATGTCAGATTGAAAATAAAGTACTGGTTGTCTGCTGAGTAGTCAAAGTGGTCTCACAACCAACTAACTGACCAGAAGTACTTGCATTGGGCAGATATGTAAACACAAATCTGTAGTAAGTGTACTCAATTTAGTGTTGCAGTTCTACCCACAGAGGATTGACATTCTGTTCAGAGATTGAGATGTGCTGCGAGCATTAATGCCGAGGTGGGGCGTCAGTTTGCTCAAGTGACATCACCTAAGGCAATTTATCATTTTTTGTGTCCTTTTGCTCTTTGCAGATCCCCCGCAACAACCGGCTGATGTACATCCACAGCTACCAGAGCGTTGTGTGGAACACCATGGTGAGCCGCAGGATTGAAGCCTTCGGCCTGAAGGCTGTGGAGGGTGATCTGATGCTCAGAGGAAGTAAGTGCCACCTTATTTAGAATCAGAATCAGAAACCTCTTTATTGCCATGCAAGTGAAAGTACACAAACTAGGAAATTGCTTTAGCGAATGGTGCGACAAAGAACATTAATACAAAATTATGATACTGCAATAAAAGGAAAAAAAATAATAAAGAGCATATGTCTTTTTAAAAAAAAAAAAAAAAAAATCTGAACAGAATAGTGCCGTCTAGACAAAACAAAATGTGTTTAGTGAGGTGTGAGTGCAGGAAAAACATGCAGTTAGGTCATTTTGAGGTGGTCAGAGTCTTATTCAGAACAGATCAGAGTCAGGTATGAATGCAGTCTGTGGAAGGTGATGATCTTCTGAAGAAAAATATCCATCAGGAAGTTGAAAATTCATCTGACTCATGGGCAGTCCAATAGCCAAGTGGCAGTGATTATGGCGCATACCATATGGATGGGCTCAAATGCATTGAGAACATTTTAGGTCATTACTCTAGTCCAGGGGTGAATCAGGTTTTGGAAGAGGGAAACATCTAAAACATGCAGGATAGTGGCCCTCGAGGACCAGGATTGGACACCCCTGCCCTAGTCTGTTTCCTGTCAGTCTCCACTGTCAGTATCAGATGAAAAATAAATTAAAGAAATGTCACCATACTCGGGCAAGAATAACAAATATTAGCTCAGTAAACAAATGGAGTGCATCCAGCAGCATTGTATTCCTCATTTGTTTCCTTGTTCAGTCTATACTTGAGATGCAGAGAATATGTTTAACACCTGGTATACCTGCTGTTTAGATAACATTAAAATACAGATCACTTGTTGCAGTTGTAATACTTTTTAAATTTGAGAGCGAGGCTCACTGTTTTCTGCTAAGCTGCTGACTTTTAAGGTTATTTTGGGTTTTTACAAAACCTACATAAGAAAAAGCAGTTTTCAACCTGTAATCTGTATTTTTCCAACAAAGAATAATATTAGGAATAGAAAATGCATCTAATGTTATAGGATTTTAAATTTAAAAGTGAACAAGTCCTACTTAAACTGCATTTTCAGCCTTATTATGTTTTAATGGTAACAAATGGTAATTGCTGGATGCTGATGTTGTCCCTTATATGTTCTTGAAGCCACAGCACACGTACTGTCTGCAGAGGAGGCTGAGAGTCACTCCATCCACGACATTGTGATGCCACTTCCTGGGTTTGACGTAATCTACCCCTCTCACCACAGTAAGTGTCTATTTGTGTGTAGCTGAGCAAAAATAACACTAGGTGGTTTTAATTTATACTTTGAGGTATATGTAGTTTGGAGCAGTTGATGGCGTGTTGCATTATTAGTTGTGCTTGTGTGTTTGTGTGTCAGTTGGTGAAGGTTACAGAGAGCTGCTCGCTGCAGATGGGTTGGACATCGACAACATGAGACACAAAGTGAAGGACTACTCTCTGGCTGGAGCCTACAGACGGATCATCATCAGACCCAGTGATGTCAGTTGGTAAGCAGACTGTTCACTGCTCCTCCCAATGATGCAGTACGTGAAATGTTTTGTTTTTAACAGTGTTATTCTTTCCCATTAAGTGCTGTGTGTACACGGAAGTTGTTTTCTGTGTTGATCAATGCAGCTTGCTTGTTGTTGTTTTGCTCAAAATGTACTTCACCTCAATGCTGCACCTGAACATGTCCTGTGTGGACACAGACAGAGCACTCGATGCTGCTGCTTGCAAAACACTTGCTAATGATGCTTTTTGTTGTTCAGGGAGGTGATTGAGTACGATGACCCCAAGATCTCTCTGGTACACTCTGACTTTGAGAAACTGGAGAACAAACCTGCCCCTGTCTTCAACAAAGGTCAGTTCACATTAAGTCTGTTAGTTTGTGAGGTTTTTTTTTGTTTGGTTTGTTTTTTTGCCAAAAAGTGCGTATTGTCTAATTAATGCGCTCTGAGTTACAATACTTATGATGTTTAAACTGTAAATAAGAAGCTAAGGACCAACCATAGTTGGGTTGCAGGTCTGGATATTATTCCATAATAAGACATGAGATGAAACCAAGTCAGTTTAGGGGATGTAGTGTATAAAGTTGATGAGCATCAATGATAATTTTTATCATGACAAAATAAATCCCAAGTATTTTTTGATGACCTGTGGTTTAACAGCACTTCTCTCTTTCCTCTCCAACAGAGGGAAAGTATCGGGCTCTGCGGATGGAGTTCTCACTGCCTCCCTCGACCTACGCTACCATGGCAATCAGAGAGGTCCTCAAGTTGGACACAAGCATCAAGAAACAGACACAGCTTAACACCACCTGGTTCAACTGAAACCAAAACACCTTCAGGCACCAACTGGACTGTTGCTGCAGGCTGCACAGCATCTGTCTTCTGTTGCTACTTACTGTTGTGAGTGTTTTTAATTGTAATATGTGTTGTATGCCTGTGAGAGAGCAGTTGGGCTCTATATGAACCCAAAGTTAATTTCTTTGAAATACAAAGAGCAACAATGAGTAGTAGTTCAACTTTTTAAAAATATTGTTTTTAGTTGTTCTGAAATGTTTTTGTGCTGCAGTGATTCAGCACATTTTGACAATGATTTAGGAAAACCTCTCACACAGCAATCCCTGCTGCTGGTTTGTACAGAAATAAGATTTTTTTGTGAACTTTCTTTTAGCTTTGAGCTCATAGTGTGAATTTGAAAAACTCTTGAGAAATAAAAATTGTCAAGAGGTTTAAAAAGCAGTGTGATTGTCTTCTATAAAAGCATAGCATTTTGGTATGTGCTTGTTGTCTTGTTTCTTTCCAACAGGGAGGCGTTTAGCTTCATGAACTAAGATTATATTAACACTGTCTCCCTCTGCTGGTCAACGGAGCAAAATATCCTTCGTCTTGTGTATTTTGGGTCCTTATCAGTCTGCTACTGCTCAAAACAGATGCTGTGGAACTGACCATCTGCCACAGTAGCATATGTCAGCTGCAAGGCTACAGCTGCCCTCTCCAACTACATGTATTTACTAATCATATCATTCAACCCCCGATCACGTCTGCCCTCCTAGGTTTGGACCAGTTCTCATTTTTATGTTTTAAAACTGTATTATATGCCACCTGCTGTACTAAAATATAACCAAAGACACCACATCCTTTGTAACAATAACATAAAGAAATGTTAGGAGAAATTGAAACTAGACTTCACTTTTCTAGTTTGAGATCAAAATGGAAATATAAGGTGCTCGCCACTATAAACTCAGAACAATCAATTAAAACCAGCTACTACTACCAAACTGTCACATTATTTCTGATCTGCTGGGAAGCACATTATCATTCAACAACAAGTGAAACTCTTCAGCTGTTTGGGGTGTGGCTTGGTTTGAGTTAGATAAGATATTCCTTTAATAAGGAATTGGATTAGTCTGAAATGACAAAGTGAGGTGCTGTAGTAGAGGTTGTATGGGGAATATGCAAAACTACTACATAACTATCTTATCAGTCTAAGCAGAACAGAAGGCTCACAGTGAGGCAGGTGTAGTTCCCAGTTATTATCAGTGTGCATAAGATAAAGTGACTAAAAAGCACAACTACGAAGGCTGTGAGATCCATTTATTTAATGATGCATTTACAGATGTCCAAACCTTAATGTACCCTCAAAAACATATTAGCAATAACCCTATATTATTTAGAGTAATGTTGCTGCATTTAGGGAATAGACAGTTTCTTTGTTTTTAAATTATAACAAATATTAAGGAGAAAATTGGAATGCTCCTTTTTACTGGGTTTATTTTAAATACTGTGGTCTGCACTGTGTATCATTTGATTAGGAAAAATATACAGAACAACTAATGAGTTAAACATTTAAAAAATCAGGGTTTCAGGTGGAGTAAAGTTAAGAACTTCAGGCCTCAAAAAAAAATTTTTTTTAATATTTGACAAATTACCACAGAACAATTTTATGCTAAATTAAACTGGATAATGGAAGTCAGATTAAAAGATTCACTTCTAATCAGCTCCTAAATGTAGATTATAATTGTGTAATTACACTAAATCTGAAGGACCGTCCTGTTTTCTTTTAATCAAGGCTGTTGCAAGGCGCTGTTAGCACTATTAGAGGGCACACAGCTGTCATAGAAGATCTGGAAAAAGCTGCCAACGTAAGTCACCCTCTTCAGGAAGTCCTCCAGCTGCTGCACCGTCATCTCCTGAACCTTATTATTCTCCCTGTCGTTGAGACCATGAGCTGCAAACGCAGGGAGCTTTGAGCGCTCAGAGAATGGGGCGTTGTGGTCGAAATCATCACAGCAGTAGGCCGACCAGAGATAGGTGGGGATACCCAGGCGATTAATGTTCTGGCGACGGATTGTGTGCCCTGAGGTCGTGACCCCTGTGACCACAAAGGCAGTGCCACGACAGTAGTTGTTGAGCCGCCTGCGAATGGCGTTTTTGTGGTTTCTCCAAGGGCCAATGTTGAACTCTCGAACCTGAGGAACCACGTTCGTCAGAGTGTAGGTGGCTGCTTTGTCGTCGGGGTGGGCCTGGTGTTCGTCTGGATTCAGCTGACCACGTTCAAAGATCACTGTGTCCGAGTAGTCCTCAAGCACAGCCTGCGCATCCTCAAAACTCCTATGGACATGTTCAGAAGGGAACTGCTGCATCTCTCTGGAGCCAGACACTGTGGAGAGCTTCACAGTAAAGTATACATTAATTAACTGACCATGAGTTAGAAATTATGTTTTGTTTTGTTTTTTTGTTATCCTTAAAATTATGTCAATTTTGGCACGAATGGAGCCCCATACAAAGCATAAAACAGCAAATTCATCAACCATCCCTACCTGTGGCTCGTACATCCAAGGCACATCAACCTTCTTGGAGCCATCCGAGCGCTTGAAGGTGTAGGCAGAATAAACAGGGATGTGGTTGAAGGTGTCGTAGAGGGTGAAGAATCTTGGTTTTCCCTCGTAGAACTGACAAATGTTTTTAAACGGCTGCTCTTCCAGCCCTCGAGGCAGCGTCCCCATATACAGAAACTGCTTACACTCTGGTGAGAGGTTTTTCTGCACCTCGGTTCCTGCCATCACAATCATAAGGAGACAGATGAAGGTTTGACGTGTTCTGTAGACAGACATGACAAAACGTGCAGTGTGTCTCCACAGCGCATTTAATCCCTTTGAAAAGTTCTGCTGTGGGATCTTTGCCTGCTCTGTGGTTCATACCCATTTCAGGCATATTATGCAAATTCTTATCTTATTCTCCTCTCAAGTAGCTGAACTAGTTTCACATTTAAAAATCCATTAGCCAGTTTTATTCAGACATCCAAAGGCTTCCTACAGTTGGAAGTTGCTGAGAATGATGTGACATGTTCATGAACTTGCAGCACCTGGATGTGAGGCCTCACACAGAGTTGAAAAACAATATGTAATTTAAAAACAGAAAACTTCATAAACCACAGACCTGATAGTAACAGTGTTTTTACAATTCGGTTCAGCATCAGGGAGTGAATTTTATTAGATTTAAACAAAAAAAATGTAGGGGACTGTCTGGTCCACACTGTAAATGCCAATTCATCCATGAAGCAGAAGTGTAGAGACTTTAGATCTGGTAAAATAAAGTAATAATGTATGTTTGTTTATAAAGCTGATGTAGACTAAACAGTTGATTAAAAAAAAAATCTAACCTCAAATTAAAATGAATAAAGAGGTGCTCACTTGGCAGAGGTATGTTACATATGGTACACAAAATTGAATAAACTTTATTGAAAACTACATTGAATTCTATGCTGTAAAAATATCTTATTATGTGATTAAAACATGTTCTGGTAAACTCAAAACTCAGATGTTGCTGCATTGAACTAAACAAGAGGTTTTGTGTGCAAACTGTTGTAGCTGGTATTTATCATTAGTAAACACTATTCTTCATATTCGATCCAGCCACTAGAATAACTGAGTCTCAACAACTACACTTAGGCCACACTTCCAGTTCCTGGGTACATCTAAAAAATTAATCACAATGAATTCTAGTCATATTTTTAAAAGTCTATTGTCTTCAAAGCAGTGCCTTCAATCTTACAATTACTTATTATTCTACTTCATTGAATAAAAGCGCTCACCATGTTATACTGCATTGTTCCCATGAAGAAGAGATTTGTCTGGTAATACAGGAAAGAAAAGCTTCTCAAAGTAAAGGCTGATCTTCAAGCAGTCACATGCTCCTGTGATCACAGCTGCTAATATAATTCAGAAAGTTTATTCTTCATGGGAGTATAGGCAACCTTTCAGGATGTGGCCACAAGGGGAAACTTTACCCCGAAGTGGTCAGGAGGAGAGTTTAAATGTTGGAAAAAGAACAAAGAAAAACTTTGATATGGATACAAGCTGACCTCCAAGATCAAGGTAAGGGCAACAGTGTCTGGTTACTCAGCTTTCTGAGGAAGAAGAAATACTCAAAACCCACTTACAAGACATACAACATATAAAAGCCCAAGTAGAGTTGACTAAAATGCATGTTGACAAGCCACAGTACTTCTGGAAGAGTGATCTTTGAACAAATGAAGCAAAACTACAGCATCCAACACTGTGCCCACTGTGAAACACGGAGGAGGCTCAGTGATGCAATGTTTACAGTGGCTTGTTTACAGTGTGATGTGATGTAGTATGTATGTATCAGCACACTCATTGTCATTTTGTACACTGAGCCAATAACTAACCGTTTGTTTGAAAAGATGTGTACCTGTGACAACTTGCTGAACCTGTGCTGACCTCGTGCTGCCACACTGCAGCACTCCAGTCGCTGCTGTTTCCCACTGAGACACTCGGCCTACGGTTTTCTTCTCAAAGGAAATGGTTGTATTTACTCTGCAAGTGAAGCTGTGTGTTCCCGTTTGTCAGTGGGAGAAAAGGCAGTGGAATGTCTTTTAGAAACAGCTGTTCCCATAACAACAGGCAGTGTGACCTCTGTGGACACAAACACTTCCTGTTTACTGTTCGAACTTCGTCACTAAATACACTAACTCCACGCTGACCTAAAGAAGGCATTCATCCATCAATGCATCTAGCCAGTATCTAAGTTTAGACATGATGTTTACTGTGGTTTGCCAAGCTAAGGTGTCTCTTACTGAAATTAAATATTTGATGGTAATAATAATTACTGTAGTAGTTCAGTATAGGAACATAGTGGTGGTTCAGAGGTTACAACATCAACCACGAACAGCAACATCTTTGGTTCAAATTGGGCCTTTGATGCATCTTTCTTTTCTTTGTTTCTTCTCAAAATTTGCTATAAAAATATATTCTTTTATGTCACACTGTGTTTACACTGACATTAAGCCAGTGTCTACAGAAGTCAAAGTAGGACACACTCAAACAAAATGTATTTAAAGCAGAGACATTAGTCACAGTGGAGTCATGGAAGAAGCTGCAGCTTTAACAAAACAATAGTTATGAGACTATAAACCAGGAGACAGCAGGGTCTTCAAATACAGGAAACAGCTGACACCTTAACTAAATTTAACTTTGTCTTGGAAGCAACAAACTTTTCAGTCGTAGACACAACTGGTTTCACATTTTAGAAATGACCAAATTGTTAGTGGTGGTTGATTAGTAAGTCTGTAATCAAATATTTAATTTATATTTCAGTACCTGTATACTAATACAGATAATAACCTTTATTTGCCTTTCATACATGAAATGCGTACAAAATGCTTTCCAGTGAGCAGATTAAAGAATTGAAAATAAAAGTAAAAATAAATTACATGGAATAAAATAGTTCAAAAGTACAAAATGCAAAGAGAAGGATTTTAAATACCATACCATGCCTGTAAATAGCAGAATCATACTGTGATACTGTTAGTTGGTTTGATTTTACAAGGAATGTAAATATAGATGATAATGCCATGGTTTATTTGGTCATAGGTTTTTCTTGGCTATTTTCACTAAAGCACAGATTTCATTTACAGGGTAAATTAATAATTATTACTATTTCAGAGGCAATATAACAAATTACACTTTCCATTTTACTACCAGATTTGACCAGAGTAAAGAAAACTAAGTTAATTCCCTACTACACAGCTTGATTACATTGATGTTATCACGTATTTTAATGAATAAGTGTTTCTACCATGAATTAAAATGAATTTGTATGTTACTGTATTTGATTGTGTGATAGCCTCCATAGGGCAACAGATAAGACAGCTGGGGGAGAGGATCTATTGTTATCTAAAAACTGTCTCGTCTCTTTTCAGGTCTTTTCAGTGTGGCGGTCTGACCATAAATGTGAGGGTTGTTAGTTGATATTTGTCCTCTGGGTTGTTACATTTAACTGTATTTGACTGTTTGAGACACTGAGATAAAACAAAGGCTGTGCTTGCACATATTTGCATTCTGTAGGTGCATTGGCATGTATTTCTTTCTGTGCATGGAGAATCTGAGCAGCCCATCGGATGGGAGATCATATTTGTGTTTGTGGGTCTCGGCTTTGTGTGTGTTTGTGGGGGGGTGGTTGGAGAGTGGTTATTGTGTCTCTCGGGAGGTATGTGTTTGTATTGGCCGGGAGGGTGATGTTTGCAGGTCTTGTAACTCTGCCATGGTGGTCTAGTTTGAGGATGTGTGTGTGTGTGTTTAGGGGACACTAATATATTTTCAGGCTTAAGGGGAGGAGGCACCTTCTTGAGTTCAGATGCAGAGATTGAGAGGGAAACCCCAGAGAGAAAGTGACATGAGAGAGGACAGGTTAAGAGGACTCTGGCTTTTTTGATCTACAGTGGTCATCATTTGATTTTCAGCATCAGTGAATGGATTTTGTCCAAGCTGATGAAGTGACCTGAGGTAAGTGTCTGTTGTCTCAATAATTCTCCTCAGGAGTAAGGCTTTAACATAACTTAATTAGCATAACCAGAATGTGACATTTAATTGCATACTATGCCATCTGGTGAGTTACATTTTCAAGATTAACTCATTCATAGCCATACAAAAAATAAAAGCAGATAGACATTAAAAACTCACAAGATGCACATTAAGTTATAATTCTTAAAGAAAGAATCACAGAGAATCATAGCCACCGCTCTATGAAATTTAATGCAGTGTCGGTGCAGTGTAGGAATCTGTTGTGTGGTTCTGCACTATTCAATCAGAAACTTAAAAATGTTTCTGTTGATTCTGATTGTTGGAATTTTTAATGATGTCGCCAAGGCCTGGTGGCAGTACTGTTTTAAATACTCTAGTTTTTATTTTGTTAAACTTGTAATCACAAACTGTGCATGAGTGTTCACAGTATGTTGCAAAAGCTTTCAGAATCTCATCATATTTTATTAAATTTCCAGACCGTCCAAGTAAAAGGACAGAGGCTGTGAAGGTGGACAGACGACTCATCCACTCCTGAGGATGAATTAGGACCAGTTTTCTCCACAACAATTGTACCAGTGCAAGGGCTTGGTCTCTGCTTCTCCACATTGTGTTGGTCACATTTAAGCTTACCAGGAAGTACTGAAGTGTCCGGTGAATTTTAATGCTAAACAGTTTGATGTAGACACAGTGGAGACGAACTGACGGACAGACAGACAAGATGTCAGAATCAGACTTGCTCACCCCTCCCACTCCTACTCCTCCTCCCCTCTTCCACTGCGACTACAGCGAGTGGTCTCCCTCTTTCTCCATCATCCCGTCTGTTTACCTGTTGGCCTTCCTAGTTGGTTGCCTCGGCAACAGCCTGGTGCTCTGGGCCTACCTGGACCGAGGAGATGGGAGAAGAACAAGGACAGGAGACAAAAAGCAAACTGGAGTTGGACATTTGTGTTGCGTGAATATTTTGAGAACCAGCGGGCACAACATTAGCAGCTCTGGTAGACGCCACCGAGAGTCTTTTCCTCAGACAAACAAAACAAACTGTGGATATTCCTTACGACAAAGCTACAGACCCTCCTCTCATTCCTCCACCTCCTCCAATCCTCCCTCCATCCCTCGTCCCTCTCGCTCACTGACAGACTCTCTGATAGCCAGTTTAGCTTTAGCTGACCTCTGCTTTCTTGTAACTCTCCCCCTCTGGGCCGTCTACACAGCAATGGGCTACCACTGGCCCTTTGGGCAACCCCTCTGCCAAACTAGTAGCTTCCTCACTGCTCTCAATATGTACGCCAGCGTGTTCAGCCTGAGCATGCTCAGTGTGGAACGGTACTGGGTTCTGACCGGACGTCGGCATTCAGGTCACCACGTTCCACAGAGATGCCCCAGCAGGGCATTGTGGATACTTGGAGGGGTGTGGGTACTGGCGGGAGTCCTGGCACTTCCTGGTTTGCTGCTGCGCTCTGTGCGGGAGGTGGAGCTGGACCCTGAATCTGAGGATGATTGGCAGCTTGAGGGTACTGATTCCAGATCTGTCTTTCTTTCCTGCCAGATGGATTACTCCATGTTGATCAGAGCAGAAGTGGAGGAGGCAGACAAAGAGAGGGCAGAGATGTGGTGGGCTGCCATCTTGAGTTTAAAATCCACTCTCATTGGCTTCCTGCTTCCTCTTGTCATCTTACTGGTCTGCTACTGCTCATTGGCACAGGTCCTCAGCAGACATTTTGGACAGGGGCCTCGTCCTGACCGCAGACGCCAGCAAAGACTCCTCAGGATCATCATCACTTTAGTAATGGCATTCTTCCTGTGTTGGCTGCCTCTGCATGTTAACAAAACTTTGTCCATGCTCCTGGAGTTCGGATTTGTCCCATACTCCTGCTCTTTAGATCAGATGTTACTGGCTGCTCACCCATACGTCACCTGTGTGGCGTATCTCAACTCGTGTCTGAACCCCCTCCTCTACGCTGCCTGTGACCCGTCATTTCGGAAGAGATGCAGAGGAGCTCTCCTCACGCTGTGCAGGGTAAACAGACGGGGAGAAGAGGGAAGGGAGGCAAACAAGGCTGAAGGACAGAAAGAGAAGGAGGAGAGGAGCTCAGCTTTTCCCACGAGGACACAAGAAGAAACAGCAGATAGGACAGAAGATGGAGAGGAGGAGAGGGTGGGGGAGGTCGCTACAGAATAAAATGATCACTGAGGAACCAGTACATCAAGTTATTTTGTTTGCGTGTCATATTTTTCAGCAAATGTTTGTGTTGTTGAGGAAAAATGACCTAAACCCAGACTCAAGAAACAACTGTCAAATGTCAATATTTTTAAAATAAACATCCTCATCAAATGACCACAGATGTATAGGATATACCCTGGCTTCAATTGCTACATTTCCCACAGGAAAAATACCAATCCTTCCAAAAGACTGTTCTCTGTAATGATGTTTGGCCAGACCACATCTTCTCATGTAGCTATGTTTGGAGCCTTAAAATACCCTGTGTTGTTTATTGATTTGTGTTGCACTGTTTTCACTGTTATCTATTAAAAAAAAAAAAAAAAAAAAAAAAAAAAAAAAAAAAAAT
>OOFC01050260.1:11761-32671 GCA_900323345.1 Pseudochromis fuscus | reverse complement strand
TCCAGCCATCATCCTTCATCCATCATCCATCCATCATCCATCTATCCATCCATCATCCTTCATCCATCATCCAGCCATCCATCCATCATCCATCATCCTTCATCCATCATACATCATCCATCTATCATCCATCATCCTTCATCCTTCATCCATCCATCCATCCATCCTCCATCCATCCAACATCCAGCCATCCATCATCCATCCATCATCCATCAATCCATCCATCCACCCATCAGCCATCATCCTTCATCCATCATCATTCATCATCCATCCATCCATCATCCATCCTTCATCCATCCATCCATCCATCCATCCATCCATCATCCATCCATCCATCCATCCATCCTTCCATCCATCCTTCATCCATCCATCCATCATCCATCCATCCTTCATCCATCCATCCATCATCCATCCATCCATCCATCCTTCATCCATCCATCCATCATCCATCCATCCTTCATCCATCCATCCATCCATCCATCCTTCATCCATCCATCCATCCATCATCCATCCATCATTCATTATCCATCCATCCATTCATCCATCCTTCATCCATCATCCATCCATCCATCCACCATGCATCCATCCATCATCCATCCATAAGATATGCACAGAAGGACTAACCTGCACATGATGCATCTAAAATATGCAACACCATCACTACACCAACAGTGGATTTGCTCAGAAACCAGAGGCTGCAGCATGTACGGTCTATCCTCAGGTTTCTGGTTTCAACTTCAAACAGTTAAAATAAACAACATGCATGACCCATAACAGACTAAGGATGTGTAATTGAATCTCCCCAGCAGCCGTGGAAAACTTGGGGCAAACTTAAAGATGAAGACGTCCCACAGTCACTTGCAGCGTGGAGACTGTCTGGGTGACACAAAGGCTGCTCCTCTTCACTCAGTGACAGTGATGCACCGGTTTAAATTACAACGTCCCACAGAGACTTTGGGGCTTGTCATTTGTGATGTGTGATGCAACTGTACAGCAACCATGTGCCCCACAGCTAACACTCCCGACTATACCAAACTACTTTGCTGCACGGCACTCACACACACACACACTACACCCACAGGCAGAAACACGTGTGTCTATAGACTCAATTCAACCCTAATTATCTCCTCTGAAACATCCGAGAGTAATAAAAAAATATTTACACTGATTTTTACCTCAGCATATGCACCCCTCTCCTGGAGGTAATTTAAACTGTCATGTAAATAAATATCTTTCTCATTAACTTTTACAACACAACAGTGGTTGAGCCATATTCCCAATCTGGTAATGTTTTTGTACTTCAAGTAATAACTCTGTGGTTAAACGCTGGTCGGGGCTCACCGCACATAAAACATGGCTGACAGGAAATCAAAGCAATCAGATGTCACATTAATGCAAATCATGTTTTACTGACATGTGATGTCTCCTTCCTGTGAGCACCACAGAAGTGAGGCCTGGTAGAAAATGTCAATGGGCTTCCTGCTAATCCAACACACACACACATGTCATTTATCACCAGGAAAACATCTAAACAAGACAACATCCACAGACTGTGTAATAGAGCAAAGGATGAATCCAGGAGTTTGGGATTTGAACATGTTGGTTGTTTGGAGCCAGAAGTGACCATATTTGGATGTGAAGGGAGGCGTGAGGAGGCGGGTCTGAGCCTCGAATGTTTTTTGGTACAAAAATCAGACGTTGCAATACAAAGAATTAAAATCAGACATAGTGCCCTCTGTGTTAACCCTTTAACACCTGAGCCTGCAAATTTCCACCTGGACTTTTTATGGTTATTTTGATTTCAAATTCAAATTTAAGATGCAAAATCTAACCTTCATGTGCAGTTGCAGTGTTTTTGTTCACTAAAACTCTAAAATCAAAATCCGTTCTTGTGTTTTCCTGCTATTCGTCTCTGTTGTTACACACTTACAACACGTAGTACATTATAAATCTGCTAATTTACCGGCTTCTGTGAGAGGTGCTGGTAAAATTACCGTAATGACACCATATTCACTGTAACGTGCAACATCTCATCTCTCGGGAACTGTTGGAATTTTTCTGATTGCACAAACTGTGACATAATTACGGTAATCCAAAGACACGTGGTAAATGGTAAATGAAGTACATTTATATAGCGGTTTTATGACCTTAGCTAGGTCCCAAAGCGCTTTACAACGTAACTCATTCACACACACACTCACACACACCAATGGCTACCGAGCTGCCATGCAAGGGAGCAACTTAGGGTTCAGTGTCTTGCCCAAGGACAGGAGGAGCCGGGGATCGAACCCACAACCCTATGATTCATAGGCAACTCACTCTAGCATGTGCCCCATGTGCAGATGTAGCGCTAGTGCTAGGCTAAATAAATAGACTGCATATAGCATGGACAAACTAGCGAATGAATGACAAACTGATGAACCAGGAATGACCATATTTGGATATAAAGGGAGGAGTCAGGAGTCAAACCCTTGAACTTAACAATGTGTATGATACTGGAGTTCTGGTCTGGTCTCATTGGAGAACAGACCTGTCAATCAAACTAACCACACCCCTAAATCTCCCTCTTGATTCCTCATGATTGAAGAGTTTTTTCGGAGCCAGCATCTAGTGGCCACCAGGAGTATTGCACTTCTTTACACTTTCGCCGGTTGCTTCCTCCATTTCTATAATAACATCTCATTATTATTATTATTATTATCATCATCTTGAGGTGCTGTGCTGAGTAATAAACCTGTAATAAAAGTGTTGATTCGCATCATTAAGCAGTAGGACGACAGCTGACAGGACAACTTACGAAAACACTCTCATCAACTTCTGTGGATCTGATGAAAGCAGCTGAAGAAAGCATCCTGCTGCGCCGCTGCCCCCAAAACTTTGTCTTATTCACGTTAAAAAAAAAAAAAGTCTTTGTAGTGTCAGAAAACATGTTTGGTTAAAAACTTAATCAAAGCGGTGATGCAAAACTGTGTGTGGAGAGCTCAGGTCGAGGCTCTGATTCCTCTTTCTGTCTGACTGTGTGTGAAGGACCGTTCCCAAAGCGTCTAATCAGACAATGTTTATGCTCACCAGAAGTCATCAAAATGTTATGTTGTTATGCACTCATAAATCTTTTAAGGCCCTTTCTCCCTGACTGCACCGTGGCCAAATCCTGAGCTCATATCCTCGACCTCCAGCTCGCACGCCTACAATAACTAAAATGTCATTGCTTGCTTTCAGTATCATAAAAGAAAGAAGACATTTCCCTTTGCATTAATGTAATAAATAGAAGCAGTTTGCAGCTGAAACGCTGACTTCAAAATACATTTATGAGAGTATTAAAGTGGATCACCTTTTTACATAAATTCTCCAAACGAGCAGCTTCCTTTGGTCAAATAAATTTAATTACCCTGTTAACATGCAGCCTGGAAAGGAGCCACAACAAGTGGTTTGTTCTGGCAACAGAAAGAGCCGACGACACTTCAATAGGTGGAACAGTGAGTGCAGAAAAACAGCCTGAATGTCCCAGTGAAATGTGGCAGAACAAAGCTCTGGTACCTCAGCACGATCAGGCAGAGGAGATGTTTTTTTTTACCCGAATGTCTGCATGTGACCGCAGGCAGTGAGCAGCACGGATCAGAGCAGGAAACATGACCACAGCTCCAACACAAAGCACCGGGAGAGCGTCAGGAGAAGCACATGGCTGTGGTTTCGAGTTATTTAAATGATTGTTACCACATAATCTGAAGGAGCAACGAAATCCAGTCAATTAATAAAAAGATACAAACAGAGAAAATAACCCTGGTCAGCAGAGAGAAGGAGAAACAGTTTAGTTTGCCTACCTGTATCAGCGACATGTTGCTCAGGTCCAGTCTGAACAGGTAGTTTCTGGATGGAGGAGAGAGGAAGTGATGTCACAGAGTGCTACTCACTGTTTATCAATTCACACCAAAAATTGAAAGTGAAACCTACACAGTCCCTGAAGTCTTTTATAAATCCTGATCACTCATATTATCATCTTCTGGATCTAGTTCTGGACCTTGTATTAGATTTTTAGCATTTTAGCAACTGAGGAATTAATGGTGACTAACATGACTGTGATTTAAATCCACTTGAGGCAACAACAATTTATAAAGTTATAAATGCATCTTACAGCTTCACACTACAGAGATATCATGTGCACATAGTAACACAGTGATGCACAATAATTATCTTGTGCACACACCTTTTGCAGTATGTTAGAGCCTGATATGTAACAACAACACAAAATGTAACAATGTCCTGAATTGTTAAAAAAAATGTAATAAAACTCAAAATGTAATAACTGGTTGATAATGTAACAAGAGTACTGACCCTGAGATGTAATCGAAAAATGTAATAAAACTCAAAATGTAATAACGGGCCCGAAATGTAAGAAGTTGTTACATTTTGGGCAAAGTTTTTACTTTTTGGTCTCAGCATCTTGTTACATTATTGACCAGTTGTTACATTTTTTAAATTACATTTCAGGCTCAGAACTTTAGTTACATTATCAGCCAGTTGTTAGTTTTCGGGTTTTATTATTATTAATTTTTTTTTTTACAACAATTCAGGTTGTTACATTTCAGGCTCCAAATGCAAAGATGCGAGAAAAATGGTAAATGGAGTACTTTTATATCACGCTTTCATGACCTAAGCGCTTTACAACGCAACTCATTCACACACCAATGACTACCGAGCTGCCATGCAAGGCGCTAGCCACCATTGGGAGCAACTTAGGGTTCAGTGTCTTGCTCAAGGACACTTTAGGAGCCGGGGATCGAACCCATGAACTTATGATTTACAGGCGACCCGCTCTACCACCTGAGCCACAGCCGCCCCGAGCCACCGAGAAGACAAAGATGCAAGAAGACAATCTTGCAAATTAATGTCTCCAAAAGTTGTAAAAGGTTGATTGATAAATTTGGTGATGTTACAAAAAACTTTGAGATTTCCTGACGTCACCGAGGAACAGAGATGGACGACAAGGGACTTGTCTGGGACTTCCTCAACAGGTAAATAGCTGATGGTGGACGTGGTGGTTATTGTGGTTTCTGAACAGTGTGTTTTCCAGAGGAGAACTCTGATTGGCTGTCGAGGGCGAATACTGACATATAAGGAAATGTCCAACAGGTGAGTAAATTCACTTCACATTTGGTGTGAGCACAGCTTTAGAAAGCAGAGCGGCCATTTTTGTTATCTGGACACAGTGAAGACCAGACTGTAACTGTCCATCAGTCTGAGGTCAGTGCTTCAGTTTAATGTTTGTCTGCGGGTTTTTACACCTTCATGTCTGACTTAACAGACAAAAGTTGAAGTCATATCATCTCATAAGAATATACACACACACACACACACACACACACTGTTACGGCATGACGTGTTTCTTCAAATTTCCTCCCTCCTGCCAAATCCAAAGCTTAAGTTGGTCCAGCGAGGGCTCAGCAGAGCACTTTAGGAGCGTCATTATCCACAAACCGCACAGTATGAGTGAGTCAGAGAGGGTATCACATTCTCAGTAATGTGCTCTGTGGGGTGAAAAGCTGAGTGGATTTACAGTTTCTTACCTGGCACCCACAATAAGCTCATTCCTAGTCAGGTCAAGGGTGAGCTGGGAGTAGTCTCTCACGTCGGGTCGGGAGAAAGTGGAAATCCACGGGCTGAGAGCTGAGAGGAAAAAACAGAGAGAGGGAGGGAGGAGGGAGGTGAGCAGGAGCTAAATCATGTCATGAGATAAAAGCTGTGACATTTACAGACAACACTATTAAAACAGGGTTTGGTTTAGTAACAAACACAAAAGCCTTTTTCATTTAGTGCTTCGTGCACAATGGCTCTGTGGCAGTGATGAACTGATCCAAACAAAATCACTGGTTTGACTCATTTATTGGGAAAAAGGCCAAATATTTATTGGTTGCAGCTTCTCAACATGTTGAGTTTCTTCTTTGCCCTTTTCTCATGATTGAACATTTTTTTATGGTCGTACATTGAACATCTTTGAGTTTTGGACTCAAACCAGAAAACTGATGTCACAGCTACACACTGAAAACTGCCTGGTTGGTTTAACCCCAAACTGGATCAATATTAACTACGTCCTGGGTTAATTTCACTCACATAGATAGGCATAAAGGCAACAAAATACTGGGTAGAAACAAGAAAACTTTGGTACAAATGACAAAATGTTGGCTAAAAACAATAAAATGGTGGTAAAAGCAAAAAAAGTTTGGTCAAATCAAGAAAATGTTTGACAAAAACTATAAAACATTGGGTAAAAACAACAAAATGTTGGGTAACAACAAGACTACTTTGGGTAAAAATAATTATATATTGGTTAAAAACAAGAAAATGTTGGATAAAAATGATTAAATACTGGGTAAAAATTATGATATTGGTAGAAACAATAAAATGGTGGTAAAAACAAAAAAAAATGTTGGTGAAATCATTAAAATGTTGGACAAAACAATAAAAAAACAGTAAAAACATGAAAATGTTGGGTAAAAACAATTGAATATTTGGTCAAAACAACAAAATATCAGTAAAATCCTCCCAAAATGTTGATAAAACAAGAAAATGTTGAACAAAAACAATAAAACTTTGGTAAAAATAACAAAATATTGGTTAAAAAAAACCCAAAAAAGAATAAAATGGTGGTTAAAACAAAAAAATGTTGGTGAAATCAAGAAAATGTTGGACAAAACAATAAAAACATTGGGTAAAAACAACAAAATGTTGGGTAACAACAATGACATAAAAGGAAAAATGTGAAAATGTTGAGTAAAAACAATTAAATATTTGGTCAAAACAACAAAATGTCGTTAAAATCCTCCCAAAATGTTGGTAAAACAAGAATATGTTGAACAAAAACAATGGTAAAAATGACAAATGTTGACTAAAAACAATACAATGTTGGCAAAAAATAACAAAATGTTGGACAAAACCAATCAAACACCAGGTAAAAACAGCAAAACATTGGGTACAAACAGTAACATGGCTTCAATCTTATTGGATTCAATTAACTCAGCATGTAGTCATCCAATATTTACCCAGTTGTGGTTTAAAACAACGCAGCCTTTTCCCAGACTGCACTAATTTAAAAGAACCAATGCACTGATCATCAATGTTGCAGCTTTAGAGGAAATAAAAAGTGTGAGGAGAAGCTTCTGTGGTAGTGTCTCCTACAGAGCGGGACAAAGCTGTCCGGGCCACATCAGACCCAACAATCCTGATACAACCTGACATTTGGACAAACACATCTCTGTGTGGTGCACGGGGCTGAAACCTCGGCGCCGTTTGAAACTGGCATTTTACAAATCTAAATTTCAAAGCGACAGAGCAAAGGGGGCCGCCTGGCGGGGCTTTTAATGTCACATTGAAAACTGCAGGAAAAGAGCATTTTCTCCTCAATCTTTAAGTGATCCAAAGTGTGGACCTTTAAACGGATTTCACCGCATGGAGGTTGTGTGCGGCATAAAGGGATTTGCCATATTTGCCGTGCTGTACACAGTATCACAGCGGTGAGGGGAGATTTCAGATCCTTTAACCAACTTGAAAAACCGTGTTAAACAGATTTTGACTGTTTCACAAAAGCTTTGCAACAGAAGAAAGGAAATCCGTGAAGGAGGATTTCAATACTTTTTCCTTGACCATGAATCAACTTTATGATTTTACTGTAACTTCCTGTACGGCTATAGCCAGAAATCTTTAAAAAAAAAAAGCGATTATCTCGATCACATGGGAACCATTTGGCCTCACTGCTGATAGCTGTTCATTAGAGAAACAGTCATCAAACTTTTAAAACTTAAACCTTCATTTTCTTTAGACATTCAAGTAGCTCATAAACGCTCGAGGCCACGGACGCTCGACGACATCAAAGAAAGTCGCAGCGAACAACTCATCATGCAAAGAGATGGATTTTACAGAATTGATGGAGCCCATATGGCTCTGTCATCTGGAAACATAACCAGACATATGAGTGATAAAAAGGCAGGAGGCTGCAGCTGCAGTACAGTATGGTCCTCTTCATTTAGGACACACACACACACAGAAGAGAAACACACACAGACACACACATGTCCTGTGTCATTAACAGTGGCTGCAGTGACGGGGGACGTGTGAAATGAGGTGTCGGCCGGATGTGGATCTGGACTGAAGGGTTTCACTGAGCTGCAGTTGGAGATCAAAGAGTTTAAAACAATACAATGTTTAATTATTGTAATTTCAGTGTTTTGGATTTCAGTGTTTACATTTAGCGCTGTCCACTTGTGAACCAACAACTCAAGATGCATCTTAATTAGGGGCCAAAAAAAAATTTAAGCTAATTAATTAGCAGCTTTGTTATTAATTACCGTATTTTCCAGACTATAAGCCGCTACTTTTTTCCGACGCTTTGAACTTAAACACCGGTGTTTCTCATGTATCGGCAGCACGAAGTTCGTTAGCTTTTTACAAGCTAGCGATACATTTAGGATCGTCACATCAGACCCGGTCAGAGTGGACCACATGAAACTGTTGGAATAAATTCAATAGCGGCTGATAGACAGGTGCGCTCAATAGTCCGGAAAATACGGTAATTAATCTCGATTAATCGCATTGTAATCACACAACAATATTTGCCCCAAAATGCAACATTTTTTAATCTAAGAGGATTTTATTGGACGACTGGATCAAATAATAGACACAGATATAAATATTGTAAACTCTTTTAATGTCTGGAAAAATTTAATAATTGCATTTCAATTCAAAACAATAGAAAATATTCCCCGCCAAAATAAAGTTAGTGCCATTTTAAGTACTTTAAATGCTTTATTCAAAACAGTGTTGACTTTAAATGGTAAAAAAACAAAAAAACTATTCAACATAAAGTGAAATTTCTACATCTTCTGGTAAAACAACCACAAATATAAATGGTCATGTGACAGGATTAAATTGCACTTTCATCTGATTCCTCCATGTTTGTTGCCATTAGCAGAGCTCTGTGTGCATCAGTGTAATCAGGAAATCCTCCACTGACAAACTGCGATTAAATGCATTAATTTGTTGTAATTAATTATCATAATTAATGTGTTAAAGTCCTCCCTCTAATCTTAACACAAGTGTAAACAGGGCCACTGTTTATATTCACCAAAAATGGAGAAACAGCTCGTTGAAAGAGGTCAAAAGGGGCAAAAAGTTGGAAAAACGTGTCGTGTATAAAACTATTTGAAGCAGAAAGATGGATTTTAATTCACAGAAACAATAATGAACAACTTCAAGCAACCAAAACTTGAAGTGTTGAAAGCAAAACAATGAAAATTTAATTATATTAGAAAACAGTAAGAGAAACAGGAGCAGGATCCTTTAGCGAGCTACAAATTTATCAATGTAATATAACCTTTAAAAATGAATAATATCTCCAAAAAAACACTTTTACAGACACAGCATTAAATCTCAGTAATCGCACAATAAATCACCGGACGTCGCACTGCTCCATGCAAATTCACCTCTTACTCTCACTATAAATATTTATGCTACATATATGCACATAGATTGTTTCCATTTCTCACGTTGGAGCCGGTATCTATGGCTGGACCATCTCTGACGTGCAGGGTGGGTGTAGAGGAACCATACAAGGCCAGAGCGAGGAGGCGAGCACGACCATCTGTGCATCACTCGCTGATTAATGGCTGCAGACGGCGGAGCGGGAGGAGCGGCGGTGGACCGCAGGTCGTCTCCTGCTCCACCGTCTTATCCAAACAAACCTGCAGCTGATTTAAAGACTCCGACACATGTGGACACAGTGTGGATGTGTGAGCAGGGTCCCTGTAAATAGGAGCAAGTCCAATAGATCCAATAAGCTCGTTAAACACTGTATCGGAGAGTACAGTAACAGTTACTGTGCAACCTTCAAGATGAACCTACACTCAACCAAGTTACTGAAAATTACTAATTACAGTTACTAGTTGCTTCTGTGAAAAAGGTAGTTCAGTTAGTTTTCAGTTACTGCATAATAACACTAATTATTACCAAGAAAAGTAATTTTTGTGTTACTTTTTTGTTACTTTCTTTGATGTTTTATATCTGTGAGTAAGTAGCGAAACAACAAAGTATAATAACAAGGCTTAAAGAGATAAAGTTGTGAAGTGTAACTTTGGTCTCTGGTGTGTTAGATGAACCCAGAACGATTCAAATCAGTGTTTAACATCAACGAAGACAGCGGCAAATTTCACAATCAGGATCTGAGAATCAGGATCCTGGTCAGTGATCTCCTGGTCAGTGATGGAGGCGCTACCATGACCTCACATTTCCAAAAACGCCACAGGACGCTTCTCGTGAAGACGGTGAACACGACCCCATTCGAAGGCATCATGAGTCACTGATGAAGTAATCAACTTGTTTGTATTCAAGTAATTGTAATCCTGTTACTGAATATCAGAAAACAGCCCAACCATCTTCTGCAGCCTGTGTAAAAACCTCCAACAAACTCATGGACCACACAAATGCATCTTGCAAAATTTGGAGCCTGTAGACGACCTGTGGAGGATGCTGAGTATGATCAACAAACTTTACAAGGACACACGTACGTCGGTCTGATGTGTGGGGGGTTTTTTTGTGGTCGTGGGAAGAAAACCATTGGTGAAAGACCCGAGGAGGACGCACGGCGCAACTAAGTTTCCTGTGCATGTGGAGTACAACGAATGGATTCAAGATCTACAAAGTAAATCAAGCAAGTACACAAAATCTCATTTTTATTGGCGAGGACATCTCACGTCGCCCCTGCACCGTGCAACATGAAGCCCTCGCTATTTTTTATTTACCTCCACAACTCCAAAAGAATCTAAAAAACCCTGGAGACACATGATTCCTGAATCCCTGCATCCTGTTCAGACCGAGGTGATGGTGTTATCAGTAACGCAGCGTTACTCCCAACACCGGTCATCAGCAGCTGGAGCTGTGTCACTGAGTGTTTTTGTTTTCCTGTGTCTGTCTCAGCCTCTGCATCCAGCAGTGATGCTGATCTGTGATTGGTCAGATTGAGCTGCTGTGTCTGAGCTTCTCCCTCCAAACCAGGTCCTGCACTGATGGACGACATGTTGGATGGTGATAAGGAAGTAGAAAGACTTTTTAACTCTGTGCATGGACTTTACTTCCTGTGTGCAGCAGTGATTCAGCAGCAACACCTTGAAGGAGACACTGTCCCAGAGTCATTACGTCCGTCTGAACAATTATTTAGTCTCGCCTCTCTCTCTCTCTCTGATAGCAGCTTTTTACGCTGCCGCTCACTGCAGACATTTAAAGGAGCTGCAGCAGCAGTCAGTCACACAGCTTCACATGAACATATTCATTAAACCAACATTACATAGACTGAAAAAAACTGTAATTTATATGGATTTTGTTTGCACATTTTTCTGTAGTTTGCATATCTGATGTGAAGTCACAAAAATACTTGTAAAATACTTTAACAAATTATAATCTAATTATAAAAATATAATTATTATGCCACAAATATTTTAATATTTAAACTTAAGTTGAATATTGTAAATACAGTTCTTCAATTTAACCCAACTAGTGTCTACTGCACATAAATAATGGAGGAGTTTTGTCATTTTACACATTATTTTGGAATGATCTTGGATAATTTAGTATTTTTTTAAACTAAAAATGTTGAAAAAAATGTGTTTTTATTTTGTATTTACTGTTTTACACATGTAAATATAATGAACACCAAAAATACTAAAGATTTCATGTGAAATTTCAGGTATAAACTGTATTTAACTGCACAAAATTGTTGTATTTATCTTATAATAATAATAATAACCTTTATTTATAGAGCACTTTTCAAATCAAACATTACAAAGTGCTTTACATTAATAAAATACAGCGCATATAAAGAAAAAGAAAAATACAGTAATGCGCACAAATACAAAGCAACAATTATTATTACTATTATTGTTGTTTTGTTAATTATGTGTAATTTCCCAGCTGCTGTAAAATGAGTGTTTTTCAAAATCTTACTTTTTGCAGTGTACTGTAGATAAAACATATACCATCTGTCTTCCGGTGTTGACGACGTGTTAAATATGTAAATGATGCCTGAAGCTTCATCCTGTGATTTTTCTCCCTCCCTCAAAGTTTTATTTAGTCACACACCAGAGGTGAGAGCAGGACGAGGAGAGAGATTCAAACAAATGTTGTGGCAAAAACAGGAAACAGACTGTTGATGATGAAAGGAGGAGGAGACCTGAGGCTAATCTCACTGCCGCCATCAAACCAAAATTAAGTCCACATCAAATATATTCTTGGAAAACACCAGAAATAGAAAATGATGTCATTGAGTGTTAAAAATGTGACTTACACTCACTATAAAAAACACCATTAAAACAGAGCATATGACACGAGGCATAAAATAAGAGGAGCAGTGCGACAGATAACAAGAGAATCATTTCCACAGAGGCGTCAGCAGCTCACAGTAAAAACAGGAGCTGTTAGTGTTCACTTCAGAGGGTTTAATGTGCGGCGTAAATCACTCCAAACTCATCCTGAGGAGCGTTATAAACATTTCACCACATCACCAATATCTCTTCAAAGGCTTGTAAAAAAAAAAAAGAGCAAAGCTGAGTTTGATGCAGTAGGATGCTCATGAACCATCATCTTGTTTACTCTCTACGAAGAGGTCTTTCACTGACTGACATTTATCCTCCTGCTTACAAGTGGTTTTATATGCACTGCTCACTCCTTCCCCTCATAACTGTCTGGCCGGGCGCTGGGGCAAAGAAGGGACAATAATGCAGGATGAATATGAAAGCCTCCTCCCTTGACTCGTGGGCTCCGAGCTGATGAATGATCATTGCGTTGCTTTTTTTTTTTTTTTGCTGCGATCGGCAGGCGGACGGCTGAATGCATTAGGCCGTGACTGCCAGAGGGAGGAGGACAGTGGCTCAGACAGTTTGTCTCACACAGACATAAATCATAACCTCTCTATCTTATCCCATCTTTTTTTTTTTTTAAACATTTGGTTTCATCCCACACAAGCAGCGTGTGGGCAGAGCGACGTGGCATCTGACTCGCTATTAAGTCTGCATGAGGAGCAGTTCAATCTGGAAAACACACTTCAACACACACATTCAAGCACACACCTTAAACACAATCCGATCTGTTTATCGCTCAAAACCTGATGAGACGTACGATCCAACCCCACCACCCCCACCTCGAGCTGGAGCTTAGAGAAAAGGGCTATTTGATAAAGATCCAATCTTACCTTCATCTAATCCCTTGAAATTTGAGCCGCTGTGGCTCGTCTCCCAGCTCAACCATCAAACTCTGTCAATCTGTGAGCTCTGGGAGGATGGTGTCAGCCATTAAGGGCATGGTACAAACTCAAACATAGAGTAGATTCAACATAATAGACATGTGATGGGTCCTTCTCAGACCAAATGTGTTGCAAACAGAGTAGAAAGCACAATGTGACTCATGGATACAAATCTGAACCAGTTTGAAGTGAAGTGAAGAAACAGGGAGTGTGGTCGTGTGCAGCCCTGATAGAGCCATTCAATCACTGGAGCTGAAATACAGGTGGCACCATATTCATTTCAGTGAAAGCGGCTCATTGGACACATCTATCAAAAAAAAAAAAAAAAAGTGTGGAGCTTCTGTGTGAACCTCCACAGGGAAAACTCCTGTTACACCAAGGAAATCATATGTAACACAAACACTCTTATTCCAAACATCTGCGACATTGATCTTGTCCAGTGGCAGTAGTTTAATTAGTGAGATGTGTGGATAATGTTTGGAGAGTGATGCTCACACAGGTGAAACAGCAGCAGTGAGTCCTGCAGACTCCTGCAGTGGGAGGCGGCCAAGACTCTGTGTGAGACACCTGCTGCAGTTTCACCTTCAGTGTCCGGTCATGAGACGAGTCCAGCAGCAGCGTCTCAGTCTGACCAGTAACACAGAGCATCACAGAGCATCACTGATTTCACTGCATCTCCAGACACGATGTTCATGTCAAGAAGATCCTGGAAACCTTGACTCCTGCTGTCGTAACTATTCTCTGTGTTTATTCCCTGATTTACAGGATGAATACACTGCAGTTTGAACAGTACTTTATTGTAATATGTACAGTGAAATACTATAAACAATATATTACTACTAATAACAAAAAATTATGGGGAAAAATAATTCATGACTGTTTTTCCCGCCAAGTATTTTTCCCACCAATTGGTAGAAAAATACCGTAACTTCCAGACTATAAGTCGCTACTTTTTTCCAACGCTTTGAGCCTTGTGGCTTATAGTCCAGAAGTTACGGTATTTTTCTACCACTGGGTGGGAAAACCTCTTGGTGGGAAAAACAGTTGTAAATTACAGTAGTGCAAGTAGTTTTTCCCATAACTGTTTGCTATTAATAGTAATATATTGTTTACAGTAATTCACTACATATTTCACTACATAAAAATACTGTACAATACAAGTATTTTTCCCTCCCAGTGGTATAAAAATACCATAACTTCCGGACTATAAACAACAAGGTTCAAAGCGTTGGAAAAAAGTAGCGACTTATAGTCCGGAAGTTACGGTATTTTTCTACCAATTGGTGGGAAAAATACTTGGCGGGAAAAACAGTCATAAATTATTTTTCCCCATAATTCTTTGCTATTAATAGTAATATTTTGTTTACAGTATTTCACTGTACATATGACATTAAAATACTGTAAACAATACATTACTATTAATAGGAAAGAATTATGGGGAAAAAAATACTAGCATTACTGTAATTTTTTACAACTGTTTTTCCCGCCAAGTAGTTTTCCCGCCCAGTGGCAGAAAAATACCATAAATCCCAGACTATAAGTTGCTACTTTTTTCCAAAGCTTTGAACCCTGCAGATTAAACACCAATGCAGATAATATATGGATTTTTACAAGCTAACGAGGTTCGTGCCTTCCCAAAAACGTTCATCATGTCTTCTTAGTTAGAGTTTTAAAGCTTCGTGCCACCAATACATTTAGCCTCATCACATCAGACCCATGAAATTACTGAACAGGTCACAGTGGACCACATGAAACTGTTCACTCACACTAAATCCTTCAGATCAGTCATTTAGCGCTTCATGCACAAACCCTCATCAGTGAAAACACACGATGAAATGTATATGATGCAACTTTCAAGTTAAATGTGATCAATCTGGCTGTCGAAGAAGTAAACAGAGCTGCTGCACGTGAGCTTGGCATCAACGTGGTGAGACGTTGGAGCATGAAGAAGTGATTGAATGTGCACAAGTGGTTTTAGTGCAAGATGAGGATAGCGATCAATGACTTTTCTGGTTGGCTACTGTGTAACCAGCCGTGGTACAAGCACTGTTCAGAAAAAAATAAAAGTTAAAAAAAAATCTTTCTGTGTAAATATCCCATGTTACAACGTGGACACCTGCAGCTTATATATGTACAAAACTTGTTTCTTAGTGGGTGTGGCTTATATTCAGGTGCACTCAATACATTACTGCATAACTGCTTTTCCCGCCCATAACAACACAAACATACGCAGCTCATTTAAAGGTCAAACATTTGTGATTAATTGTGGGTTTCTGGTACATTTCTACACACAGTCCATGTCTGTGACCTACACAGATAAAGTAGTTTACTAACTCGCAGGGGAAATTAACATGTTGCATCAGTGCCTTCATAAAAACCCCAAAAGAAGTGAACTGAAGCATAAAAAACTCAATTAAATCAGAATATAGTAAAGACACTCTGTGGATGTAGTAATAGTAAGTAAAAGATGACATTAAATTAACTGACTGGGTTTGAAAGGAGTTGGATTTAGAAGTTTTAACATGACGTTGTTGTTGTTGTTGTTGTTGTTGTCGAAAACTGGAAACAAGCGTAAAACGCTGATATGACCTTTACAACCAAACTGTGCATTTCAGTAATTTCTTCATTTTGGCTTTTCACTCTCAGTGTGACAGCAACTGCTCACCTGATTAAAATCCTGCACTATGTATGTTTTTATCATTAGTATTATAATCAGGCATCTAGTTGATTTCCCCCCTCGAGCAGTGCACTGTTTAATGAGCTATGAATGACAAATATTATACTAAAGGTAGCTGTCTGTCATTTTCCTTCCGGGGGAAACAGAAACAGTGTCACACGGTAATGGGAATAAAACTCGGTGAAAAACAGGCGATATTAAAAATGGTTATCTTCAGGGCATTGGGGTTGATCCAATATTGTTAACAAAACAGGTCACATGGAGCCTCGCTGCTATCTGCCATCTGGCTGATGATTTTGTGAATGAATGATCACCTCCAGTACCAATTACCACATATATGATTGTGTTCTGAGTAAATTTAGCACAGCCAACATTATTAATTGGGAAAATAACAATTGTAGCCAAAGGGACTGGATCAGACTGAGAGTATACAAATTTACATACAATATCCATTTACAGTAAGCACATTTTAGTGCAGGGCGGCACGGTGGTGCAGGGGTCAGCACTTGTGCCTCACAGCAAGAAGGTTCAGGGTTTGAATCTCGGCTCGGGCCTTTCTGTGTGGAGTTTGCATGTTCTCCCTGTGCATGGTGGGTTTTCTCCGGGTACTTCCTCCCACAGTCCAAAGACATGCTGGTTAGGTGAATTGATCAAACTAAAATTGACCACAGGTGTGAGTGCGAGCGTGAATAGGCTGCGATAGGCTGGAGTGACCCTGCCCCTGCCTGATGACAGCTGGGATAGGCTCCAGCAGACCCCTGTGACCCCAGTGTGGAGAAGCAGGTATAGAGGATGGATGGAACAAAATACTGTGTAAAATAATTAATTATTATGTAAAAACACCAACATCTGTGGCCAAAAAAGCAAAATTCTGGCTAAAAATAATAAAATATTGAGTACAAACCACAAAATATTGGTAAAAAGAACAAAATACTGGCCAAAATCAATACGATACTGAGTGAAAAGCACAAAATACTGTGTCAAATAATTGAATATTGTGTAAAAACACCAACATTTGTGGCCAAAAAAGCAAAATTCTGGCTAAAAATGAGAAAATATTGAGTACAAACCACAAAATATTAGTAAAAAGAACAAAATCCCGTCCAAAATCAATACGATACTGAATGAAAAGCACAAAATACTGTGTCAAACAATTGAATATTGTGTAAAAACACCAACATCTGTGGCCAAAAAAAGCAAAATTCTGGCTAAAAATAATAAAATATTGAGTACAAACCACAAAATATTGGTAAAAAGAACTAAATACTGGCCAAAATCAATACGATACTGAGTGAAAAGCACAAAATACTGTGTCAAATAATTGAATATTGTGTAAAAACACCAACATTTAGGGCCAAAAAAGCAAATTTCTGGCTAAAAACAATCGAATATTGAGTAAAAAAAAACCTAAATATTAGTCAAAAAGACAAACTACTGTTGAGTGAAAACGACCCAAGTGTGGAGAAGCAGGTATAGAAGATGACTAACTGACGTTTTAGTGCAAATACAGCATCATAAACACCACATCTACTGCTCCTACTCAGCACTAGAGGAGCAAAACTTTTCCCACAGTCCTACGTTTTTCCACCGCTAAGCCTTATCTGTCCAAAATCCCTTGAAATATGTTTTGTTTGGTCTTCTTGGTATCACTCCTCGCCCTTCCTTGCATGCCAGTCTCCGCCCCATCTCGCTTGTCCCGATCTCTCCTATTACAACTTTGGATTTTCACTGTGGCCGACCTGCAGAGGGAGATAGTTTGAGAGAGGCTGTCGTGCCTCAGTGGAGCACGACTCTCCCTCTGTCCCTCCACGCTCCGTCCTCCCCTCCCCTCCCCTCCTCCCACTTGACTGGACTCAGATAGAGGGGTCTGCAGGTTGCGGCCCGAGCAGAGACAGAGCCTGGAGAGACCAGGGACTGAGCTGCCACAGGAGGAATGGCGCCGGGGCTGTGAGGCTAATAGCCTCTCAGTCAGTGACCGGTAAAGATGTCTGTCTGCCTTTCACAAAACCAGCGGTGAAGCAACATCCAAAGCTACTGACAAGTCCATGGCACTGCAGCTCTGCTCTGAAACTGACAGAAATGTGAGCAATAGTCTTAGATAGAGAGCGTGAAGGGGGCAGGAGCTGGAGACATGACCAACAAAGGAGATGGTCTGGACACTTTTTAGACTATTTTTAGACCAGGTGCAGGACCAGAGACTGAGGAGGAAATAAGACACAGTGTCTGCTGATTGAAAAAGTACATGAAATACTAAATGGTAAATTGTTTTCCCGCCCAGTGCTAGAGTAATACTGATTACCGTATTTTCCAGATTATAAGTAGCTACTTTTTTCCGACGCTTCGGTCAGAGTGGACCACATGAAACTGTTCTAATAAATTCAATAGCGGCTTATAGACAGGTGCTCAATAGTTCGGAAAATATTGTAATACTGATTTCCCGCCAAAAACTGACCAATAATGAGAGATTTCTCATCAGAGTGTACTAATCAAAATTATGTTGAAATGCCACTCAGCTGTTCAACAATCAGGTAGGGATTGGTATGTTGATAACGTAATAACAGCCGATAATGTAATAAATTTGCCCTTTTTGAAAAGTAATAGGCCAATAACGTAATAAAAGTCCTGAACCGATAATGTAATAATTTTTGGCCAATAACGTAATTGGCCAAAAATTATTACGTTATCGGTAATCGTTATCAAATCGTTATCAAAAAAGGCAAATTTATTACATTATCGGCTGTTATAACAGTATTGGCTTCAACTGGGTATCGTTAGGATTTTTATGAATCTGATTCTAATTTCAGTTCTGCTTACTGATTCCAGTTCCTAACGATTCCTTATTTCAAAAACAAAAAACAAGAAGTCAAATGTATATTTAATTTCCCACACGTGTTGCATTTTCCACGTTCTCTCTACTAAAATGAAGCCACACGTTCAACCACTTTTCCCGGTCCACTTCCTGTTTCCATGCGGCGTCACGTGATGTGTTAGATACGTAACAGACAGGTCCTGGCAGATATCTAAAGTCTGTTTGCAGCCGTTGTGTAAAATGAGCGCATCTAGGAACCGATAAGCGGAACCGAAATTATAATTTTTTTATGGATACCCGGTTGTCACTAAATTTAATTCGGTTCCTACTTGGAACCAAATTTCGGTACCAAACCCTAGAATCAGGAAGTAGATCTTAAGGACAAACATTTCTGATTAATTGTGGGTTTTTGGGTAAAACAAAAATAATACTTCACAGACTCATAAAAGTTGAATTTGATTGAAAGTAAATGAAGCTAAACAGTATAAACAGGTTTTCTGGGAGCATGTAAAACCTGATATATAAACCATAACATCAGATGTATTCAGACATTCATTCAGGACAGTGCTGCCACGTGAAATCCAATACCTGGTACGAAACAGTAGCACCGTTAAATAATACTAATATCAGTGATGAATAGTGCTCTGGCTTCTCTAACAAGCTGCATCACTGATGGATTTTTTAACCTATTTTGCAGCTGGAGGAACGTTCACGTCTCCAAATTAATTAATGGCCTTTGTGCGTGCGAGGGATGTTGTCCAACGATTCTTACGAGCCTCAGTAACCATTTATGTGAAACTCTAAAGAGGGCACTTGCTGAAATGTCAGCCCACAGAATAAAGTCTGCGCTGCTTATACATCATACTTAAGGGCTCCTCGTTTTTTTTTTTTTGCAAGTTCCTATAGTTGTTTTAAAGCCTGTGGAGAGTCTCATTATTATATATTAGAAATTAAATCCTGCTTCCTACTTCCTGCAGTCTGAGCGGGTTTTCCAGTTCAGCCACATCTTAAATAACAAGCAGATATATTCGACTTTACTCCGGCTTTGTAACGAGGGTCAGTGCCTCTTTTGTGCAACTTTTACTTTAACGTGACAGGATTGAATTCAGTGTTAAAGAAGCGTTGCTGGGTCGGACCTTGTGAATCCGAGGCCTTGACTTTTATGTGACTGTAGCTCACAATGAGGCGCGCGTCTGAAAGGAGGCGGCGTGGACGGACAAAAGCAACGAGAACAATTTTCCTGCTGCGTTTTAGCTAAAGAGGCAATAAATGTTCCTCCGATCCTCTTCGCTATCTCCCGGGCGCTGCATCAGATATCCTGACGTGCCATCAGCGAGGCAGAGGCCGGCCCCGGCAGCATGCTAAACTTAACTCCATTCAGCTCCCTGATTGATGGCTGCAAACACACCACAGCTCCGATATCACACATCCAATTAGGCCGACCGCTGCAATCATCAGCGCAGACAGATGGTCGCCAGACAAGACAAATAAATAAATAAGATTGGAAATTCATAGCCAACATTTTCTCTTTGATGTGAACCATTATGTCTCAAAGTAGCGTCCTCCGTTGCTCCTCGAGAGCCCTTCAGACGGAAACACGACAGCACCATTACCCAGACAATGAAAGACGAGGAGAAAGTACATTTTTCTGACGATAAAAGGGCAAAAAAAGAGCGTCGTGATGGGAGAGGAGAGGTGAAGACAAAGTGAAGGAAGAAGAATGTGAGAGGAGAGGAGATGTGATTGGTAGATAGAATAGTACAGGAGGCTGGGGACAGGTGTAAAAAGGAGGGATGGCTGGATATCACTTTTTGAGATCCGATACCGATACTGCAACATTGAGGATCGTCTGATACCGATACTGTTCCGATACTGATCCGATACTTTCTTTTTGTCACTTTAAAAGTTGTTAATAATATATTTATAGATGTAATTTGCTTAATACTGACATCTAAAAACATCATGTTCACTGTGCAACAACTGTTCTGCTCAACTTAAGTTATATAGACATAGTTATAAAGACAGACAGAGACATAATACCGTATTTTCCGGACTATAAGCCACTACTTTTTTCCGACGCTTTGAACTTAAACACCGGTGTTTCTCATGTATCGGCGGGACGAAGCTCGTTAGCTTTTTTCAAGC
>OOFC01050259.1:1768-13452 GCA_900323345.1 Pseudochromis fuscus | reverse complement strand
CTGTGTTTTAGCTTGTTAGCCTTTTACAAACAAAGAACTGCCAGAAACCATGATGACAGATAATTAATACACAATACTATAGCTTAGAAAGCGTTATATTCGTACCTGATAGGAAATGTTCAGTCACAGAGGGGATCCGTTGTTGGAGGCTCCCAGCGCTCACTGTCCTGCTGCTGCTTCTAGTCCGTTTTATGGCTGTAATCTACTGGTGTCGTTCGGGACCGGGGATGCGGTAAAATACTCTCCTCTTCCCATCTCCGTTTGTTCTGGCGATCTGGCACACATTAGCTATCTACCATAGTTTGACCAACTAAGACAGAAACTAACTCACTGCTACTAGTTGTTGTATTTGGCTTTTTTCCTGCCAACATGGCGTTGTTTTGATTTTGCGGGCTACATGCTGAGATGCGTGACGTCATCTCCCGGAGCTCTATAGGCGTTGTTTAATCCATAGACATAATAAACCATAATAATGGTAATATCTATGGTTTTTACCTGTACAGTTTAGTGCGCATGCTCCGTGCCTTCTTCTCTGTTTTGGTGTGTTTATGTAGCAGCGTTACAGCGCCGCATACAGGCCTGGCATATTGACTACAGCGTTTCGTCTGAAGTCGGCTTTTTAATGTGGACGCAGATATAAATATCCGTTTACGGGGGAGACGTATTCGTTTCGTCTCCGTGTGGATGGGGCCTCTGTTTACTCTAGAATTAACTTCTTTGTGCAGAAGGAGGATGAAGATAGAATTCAAGAGTGGTGGATGTGTCGGATCACAATGCAATTTATCTGAAAATAAACCTAAATGACGGACAGAAAAATACAATTTGGTGATCTTATGTGGGCATACTTAACAACAAGGCTGTTGTTGAACAAATTAAAGCCATTGTTACAATGTTACCTGGAGGAAAACAATAACCATGAGATGGATCCAGATATATTATGGGATGCATTAAAAGCAATTATACGAGGAAAAAGAATTGCAATTTCAAGCAGTCTTAAAAAAGAAAGAACAAAACAAAGTACACGGAGCAGAATTTAAAAAATTGAACAAAAACAAATAGGAAAATATAACATTCAAATCCAGCAATAAATAAAAGAGACTAGAAAGAAAATTGATGATCTGCTTCAATCCGAGATAGAGACAACAGCAAGACATTAAAAACAAAATTACTGCGAGGCAGGTCCAAACTAAACATACAGTTAACAAACTGTATGATCCGAAAACAAACCAACTTGGATACGAACCAGAAGAAATAGAAAACATTTTTCAAGACTACCATAAGGAACTCTACACCCAATCAACAACCTCAAATCATAATGATATTTCAACAGTTCTTAACCCCCTGGAGCTACCCTCAATTGGTAAAAACAAAACGAGTGCCTGACATCAACTGTAACCTTGGAAGAGGGTTAGGGTTAGGGTAACAGCAATAGGAAATTAAAACCCAACAAGGCCCCTGGAAGTGATGGATTTCCACCTGAGTGGTATAAAAAGTTGGAAAAAGATCTGTCTCCACCCCTCGACAATACTTCAAATTGGATCATCACCAAAGAAATTATACCTCCTTCCTGGAAGGAGGCAATAGTTACAGTACTCCCCATCCCCCAAAAGACAAGGAACACTGGCAAAACTACAGACCAATCTCAGTCTTAAATGTTGATTATAAGATTTATACATCAGTTTGATCAAATAGACTTCAAATATTTGTATCTGATTTCATAGATGAAGATCAAACAGGGTTTGTTGGGGTAGACAAACTCAAGATAATATTAGAAGGACACTGCACATCATACAACAAATTAATAAAAACAGCTTACAGGATTTAACATTGATGAAATTTGGATTCAACAAAAATCAGCCCGGTGCATTAAATCTATACACAATGAACCCACAGCTGGAGTTACAGTCAATGGTTCTCTCTCAGGAAGAATTCAGCTGTTGTCTATTGAACCACTGGCCCAAATGATCAGGCAAGATAATTCAATAGCAGGTATAGAAATTAACAAACATAGGCACATTATCAGTCTTTTCACTGATGATGTTATGATCTACTTAAAGGACCCAGTGAACTCCCTTGTACATCTTATGCAAAGTCTGGAATTTATTCAGTAGATACTCATGGTATTAAATCAATACACCTTAAACTCAGATACTTATGTACAATTGCTTGTCACACCAGAAACTCAAAGAACTGAACATAAACTGGGAAGCAAAAATACTGAAATAGTTTGGAATAAACACAACCATAGACCTGTCAAAGTTAGATCAAAACAACTGTGAACAGATACATGGTCCACCTATCCACTGGGGCTCCATGACAGGACAAGTGTGATAAAAATGGACAAATGTCCACTTTTGATGTACTTATTTCTGTCCTTACCTGTAAACATACCACAAGCTCAGTTTTTTAAATGGGATTAGTTTATTTCAAGAGTCCGTTGTACCACATTACAGCTGTCCAAAGACAAAGGAGGAATGGACTTCCAAATTTAAAAGCATATTTCCAAGCAGCACAGCTTTGTCCAATTATTTATCAGTGCAACACTGATTATGTAGCTCGACAGAAAGATTTTGACATGTCGTCTACATATCAGATTCAAACACGTATTGGTGAAGGACCCAAGCAAAAAAGGATACGGATTTAGATCCAATAACATCATTTCCATTGGATATAAGGTTTTCTTTCGTGAAACAATTAAAAATAGGAAAGGAAATTGGTCTACTAAAGTGGATAGCCTTTGATGAAAGTTTTAAACTGGGAAAGCTTGACTCCATATTTGAAAAATAGACAGAAAACTGAAAAATGAGAAGTTTTGAAAATGTAAAAAAACACCTATGATCTAATACAGGTTTCTTTAAATACTTGAAATGAGAGACTACTATGCTAAAAATATCCAGAAAAATGAGGATGAAATAAATCCTGTTATTAAGGTTCTAATACGAGCATATGATAAAGGTTTCTCCAAAAGTTGTGTCAAACATACACATGTCTGATGGAATCTAATAAGAATTCAACACTGTGTGGGTGAGGAGATCCCATTTGGTACGAGCTGTGGAAAAATGTGCATAAAACAACACAATCTTATAGATTTACTTGGAAGAACCAAGTCTGATATTTCATTATACCCCAAATTAAAAACAAACAGATTGGCAGTCAACAACTGCTGGAGACTGTGTGGCCACGTGGAGGCCAATCATTCATCTTTTGGAGTTGTAAAATAATGAAATCTTTCTGCGATGAAATACATGCAGCTCTCTGCAAAGTGCTTGGTCATGTGATCTCTGGATCCTGTCTGGTTCTATACACAAGACACCAGTACTGGGTCAGGATCCTTCCTGCAGCTGCAAAGAAACATCACGAACTGGCTAAAGACTGAAGCTACAAACCACAAACCATGGCTGACCATTAGAGATGATATTTCTGCAAAGGAAAATCTACCATATAAGTTATTAAACCATATAAGTTGAAAATGAAAGAAGGTGGATTTGTGAAAGGCTGGGAGAAATGGCTGCAATACAAAATAAATGGACATAAGCCGTAGATACTGTAAAGAATAAAGGTTGACACTGTATACTCTACAGGCACAGTGTACTTCCTGATGTTTATTTGTTTTTGTTGTAGTTGTTGTTTTTATTAATACTATATTTTGAATTCCATGAACTCTAAATCTGTCACGATATTGTTTTTGTTATATTATTTACAAAATTGTAATAAAATAAAAATGTGAAAAAAGGCAGGCAGGGTTTGGGTTTAAGTATCCAGACAAGTCATTAGCCAGATCAAGACTTTACACTCAACCCAACCCACACCATCCAATCTATACTCTCATCTAAATATGGGCGTGTCCAGCTCTGGATTGCAGAGATGACATAACAGAGTAGGATTATGTCTGAGCCATGCTGCTGTGGGTGAGTGATTAATTATCAAGCAGCCATAGTCTGAAGCTTTAGGTTGCCATCGCTGCCATCTTAATCTGCCACATTAGCAGGTCCCAAGTCCTGGATCTGAGGGTTTTTAAGCTCTCACACTTGCACCAGTTCAAAATCTCACATGGACTTCTTAGAAAGCCTTTGCTCACTTAGCTGCTAACTTTGATTATCTCCATTGCTGCTGATGCATCGAGAGGTTTGAGCTGGAATGAGTCTCGTTGCTGTAGACTGCAGACATAGTGAAAACTGGAGGTTTATTTCAAACAGCCTTTGTCATGTTAGTGTTGATTGGGACATTTCTGATGTAAATTTGCAGTGGGTAGCGTTCAGCTCCCTCTTCTGGCAGAAAGAGTACATGAACGCTGTCGACACATGCTCCGTAGTAGCAGCTGCTCCCATCTTCATCTTCATCTTCATCTTCATCTGTAGACTGTTCAAAGAAATACACGAAGCAACAAAGTGCAATCCTCCCCATGGCTGATGTTGGGCAGTTTTTAATGATTAGCTTTATCATGGATTAGCATTTTAGCATGATAAATTGGCTAATGCACTGATAACCAAACCAATCATTATTGGAGTTAAGATGACTGTATACTGTAAAGTCGAGGTCGGCTGGTCAGCTGAGCTGAACACTGAGCTGACCCCTTGGCTTGAATGTAAGGACAATAATTAACATAAAAAATCCTGCACTTTCCACTGAAACTTGCTGGTTGTGTTCAGAGGATTGTTGGTATCAGTGTATCCAGTGATCCCCAGACTGCACATGAAGATAAAGCAGCTTTATTCTGCACCTTTCTCAGGAGGAGCTGCCTCTCACTCTTGCTCTCAGCTCAGGTCCACATGTGGGACAACACTTACTACACCGCTCTAGCAAAGTGGGCAACACAGCCAGGTGCAAATGTTAACCTTTGAAAAGTACAGGATCCTCAAACACTGTAAAACGGATCCAACAGAGACCAGGTGAGGTCAGCAGCCATGAGGGAGGAGGGCCAGTCAGCTGTCAATCATCAGCCACAAACCAGCTATTACAGCTTTGATTCTACTGAACAGTGTCATCATTTCCAAAATGATCACACTTATTACACACTCACATTTAGCCAGCATCAAGTGGTAAATTTGAAACTGCAGTTCCTCAAATGTCCACTTGAAGCTGCCACCAAAAGGAAACAGACCCCAACCTTACAGCCTGGTGCAGGAGACAGTTCTGGTCTGTGGATCGTTTCCCTGTTCCTGACAACCCGTCACAGTCCTCACCTGTCCCCGTTAGAGTCAAGCTGAAAGCTGTTAAGTCAGAGTGTGAATGCTTCAACTGGTGGATGTTGTCACAGAGGACGAGCTGCCATCTCATCCAAATATGGTCACTTCTGGCTCCAAAATGTTAAAGGGGGGGTATTATGCAAAATGGACTTTTTCCAGCTTTCTATCATGTTATTATGTCATTCCCTCATTAAAAACATGCCTGAAGTGTTTCTTTAGCCCATTCACGTATGTTTGAGTAATCTTTAGAAACTCTCATGGCAGCCATGTTGGAAGCTGTTTTGCCTCATTCCTCCCAGCAACGCCCCCGACCTTTCATCACCTGTCGAGCCACCAACCACTGCTCCCGTCTCAGCAGACCTCCCCTCCCCCGCATAAACAAACACACAGCGGTAGCAGCAATTAGCACCTGGTGGACTGCGCGTCATGGAGCTCCCATTTCATCATTTCATAATGACATGTTTTTCATTTCACCGCAACATGTAGCTTACAAAACGTAGCTTTACAATGTTATCTATTTTTTTTACCATACAAAACATTGTTTCTGCATTATATTTATAAGTGATGCTGAGGATAGGAGGTGGATTATTACCATGCAGACACGTCCTGCAAGAGCCTCTGAATTCTCTCCGGTTCATCAGAAAATGCACTTTCCGGGTCGGACACAGGATCGTACTCGTAAGGCTGTACAACATCTTGCGTCGCCATCGCTCAAACGTGATAAAAAATAACTTTTTTTTCCAAAACAAGCAGCGAAAGTTGTCAATACGGCATGGAGAAGCAGTGTTGTGATGACGTCATGGACAGCGTGCTGAAGGGGGAGTGTCTGAAAGGCTCGGAGCCTCTTAAAGAGACAGAGTCCAATATCGAGGCGTTCAGAACAGACATGATGCGAGGGCAAATTTCATAAAGGTTGTTTTTTTATTTACAGCATTTACAGATCAGCCTAAGGTAACATAGTCATTGGAGTATGACATAGAGTGGTACAATATATCTGGAAAAAGCACAATACCCCCCTTTAACTGTGGTTGGCTATGTCCATCTTTATGGGTCTGTCTGGTTCCCGCTGTGATGGTTCTCTGCACAGCACCAGTGTTCTGAACCAGCCGCTCTACATTAACTGACACAATGCATTGTGGGAGCTGTACATGTGATTCTCTGCAACCTAAAATAACTTCCAACAACATCTCAGAGTTATGCACAATAACAAATCAGCTGCTGGTCAAAAAAAAAAGAACCAAGTGTCTAATAAAGCCAAATCATTTTGTCTGGATCTTTGGGCGGTGAACAGGAGATCAGTTGTGGTAGCAGTATTTTATTTAGGTCATCACAAAAATATCCAGAACTCCTCTTGTTCTGTGTTGAAACCTTCCTGTGACTCCTCAGGCTGTTTGTAAAAGGAAGTGAAACAATAATAAAACCAGAAAGAAAAACTACCACATTCAAGGTTTGAGGAGTTTGAAACACAAGAAACAACTTGGGTAGAGTTAAGGCATCAGTGTTCTTCAAAATAAGAGCTTCTCACACTAACAACAAGCAAACCTTACTAGATAATACTAGTACTACGTACTAAGTAACTACTTCTACTCTGTTAATGTTATCTGGTAGTAATCTGAACAGCAGCTTGATTGACAGGTGGATGGGATGATACTGAAGGTTGAAGTTGCTCTGGGTAAGATGATTCAAGTCATGGGATATTTTCTTCAGCAGGAAGAAGATGTGATTGAAGTTTGAAATAAAACGGTGAATTGCAGTTGACGTCTTTAAGGAAGAGTGGCTGCTGAGGGTGAACACAAGAGAAGGATCTGTTTGTTAGCATCAAGGCTAAAAGGATTAGCACATGACCTGAAGTTGAAGAAAGACAGAAACCCTGATGAGATACCAGTAAGTCTGGATCAGCTGCAGCTGTGGGTCTTTCAAGCTTCAGGATTTTTTACAATGTTACAAATGCAGAGGATCCATGAGGTCGTGTTTTAAAAAGTATAAAGAACAAAGAGTCGGTGCTGGGATGTGGAGGAGGATTAAAGGACTCACTCCACCGGCTCGCTGCTGTTTTTTCAGAAATTTGCACACAACAGCTTTTATGGGGATTTGGATGAGAGAGAGCAGAAGTCATTGTTTGTCTTTATAAAGTGAAGTCACGACCTTCAAATCAACACAATCCAGACAGTTTAAATGAGGCAGCGCTCTGACTGTCCACCGCTGTCTGTCCTGATGATCTCCTGCTTGTTTTTCCCAGGGCCTGCAGTCCCAGTTGGAGTCGATGTTCAGGTCGAAAGCCTGGATGCGATTTCAGAGGTTGATATGGTGTGTATAACAAAGTGAGATATTTACAGATGCTGCTGACTCGCACACTGCTCAAATATTCATTCATCTGCTTCTGAAGGACTTTACGATGACCCTGTACCTGAGGCACTACTGGAAGGACGAGCGTCTGTCCTTCAAAAGCAACAACAACCAGAGCATGACGTTCGATGGCCGCCTGGTGAAGAAAATCTGGGTGCCTGATATGTTCTTTGTCCACTCCAAGAAGTCCTTCACGCACGACACCACCACTGACAACGTCATGCTGCGAGTGTACCCCGATGGTAAAGTCCTCTACAGCCTCAGGTACTTCCTGTCTTACTCGTAGTTATCAGCACTGAGACTGTTTGTTGGTCTGCAGCAGGACTGTGGTCCACGGGTTGGTCTTCACACTGAGGTTGCCAGGTTTGAGGTCTGTACACTTTTCTAAATACAGACATGGTCAGTGACTGGCTCTAAAGTGGTGGTCAGGAAATGTTGCAACTCAATAATTAAAAACCATCAACTCCCCAGTTAGTGACCAGAAACCATCTGCACAGCATTTCAGCGTGTGTCAGATTTATTGTGGTTTTGCTGCCTTCAGGCTTTCAGGTGAGTTGTGCTGCTCTTCAAGGTTTTTCTTTCACTGCAGCACAGAGTGCAGACTCATCATGTAATGTAATGTAATGTAACGTAATGTAATGTAATGTAATGCAATCAAGCAGCAACTTCCAGGGCTGAACGTGAAGGCCGTGCTCACGTGGCAGAAACTGCAGGTCCTCCAAAGTAAACCTCACTGAGCTTCAACTTTCTAGTGGAAATCAACATATTTACAGTCTAGTGCAAAATCAATCAATCAACAAGTCACCTGTTTACACTGAAGTAAAGCTGCATAATTAATGACAGGTGAAGATGTCAGGGGCCTTCAGAGCCACTGCTGATGTCACTGAATTACAATCCTGTTTTATTTCCATTAAAGCAAAACGTATTAACGTCAAACCACTTCTAACATTATCAGCTTGTCGTCAACAATTCTTTAATGTCTGGTCCAGAACTAAATAAATTTGTATCCTCTGCAAACGTACTAAATTTCAACCTTGTAAATACTGTACTGACATCATTCAAATAAAGCAGAAACAACTTAGGTCCCAAAACTGAACCTTGTGGAGCACCACAAGTTACTTTTCTAAAATGTGACACAGTATTATGATTCTTTTAATACTGAAGCCTGTTATTTAAATAACTTCTCATTATATTTAATGAAGTCATTAAACGTAGATTCCCAGTAAAAAAACAAAACAACTCACCATCAAACTGAGACGTTGCCTGGATGAGTGGACGAGGTGATAAGATGGTCAGTCAGAGGTCAGAGGTCAGCAGCTGCCTCAGTGTCAGGATGGAGGTTCTCAGATATCTACAGAGACCAGATCACACACTGCTTCTTTCTAACCAAACCAAACCAGGGTGTTCACAGCATCTAACTCCTGTATCGTGATGAAAAAACCTTTGGAGCAATTTGATTGGACCACTGAAACACAACCTAACACCACAGCTAGCTAACGTATCATTAGCAGTGTGTCCTGCAGCGTCTCCTCCTCCTCCTCCTCCTCCTTCGTTGTTGAGCATCATCCACACTGTCACAGGATCTGCTCTGGAGTCCATGCAAGTGTGGACCACAGAGACACTGGTGTGACACCACAGTTATTTAATGAGCTCCACCATGTCGCCCTTCCTCAGTGGGGCAGGTTATGATGTTAGTAGGTATTCAGGGATGTAATTGCCACAGGAGGACCTGCCAGGACAAAGTGGCACCAGCTGCCACAGTACAAGATGTGTATTTAAGGGGATAACGTTTCACCAATTACGACCTGCTAATACCGCTGAGCGTGACCTTGTAATTTTGGTGAGCGATAGGAGGCCCCGAGCCAAGAGAGCTGACTCTGTAATCCACGCTGGCCATCTGCCTTCTGTTGTGACCACTCAAGCATAATACTGACTTCCTGACAGACTGGCACCAAACTGGATTCAAACAATGACATCAACATCCGAAAAACCAACAGATCCACTCATGGGGATGCAGTGTGTGTGGATGTGGCAGCTGAGGTGTGTCTATGTGGCACGAGGATGAATCCTCCCGAGAGGAGTCACAAAGGTTTTTCCAGCTGCTGCATGTGTATGTAACTTGTATGATGATAAGTCATATATGGGAGCGTCACGTGGCCTGGGTTAATCTAGGTTAACCTGGGGCTGGTGCTGCTTGGAGATTTTCCAGACTAAGGCAGATTGGCGAGTGAGGATGACAGTTTGCTGACCTCGCCTGCAGACCGTGTTGCCCTCTCTCGTCCTGTGTGAGCTGGATTATGTATTTTCATTTATCATCTGTGTGCCGCAAAACAAATCTCTGCTGCTCCACACACTATGTTGCTGTGAGCATGGGGAGGGTGAGACGTGCTTTATAGGCCTGTAATGAACGGTCAGTGTTGGGCTGGTAGATGATATGAACTCTCTCCTGTTTGCAGCATACACTGTTTATAGAGATGGACAAATCAACCAGGGATCAAACATGAGGCCACTGCAGAAGTAGAAAACAGTGAAGTGACTCTCCACAGCCCCTGGATGTTACTGAGTCTCCAACTGCAACTGACTTCAATCCAAACATCCTCATCTTCAATCCTGAAATATTCATCAATACATTTCTCCACAAGTCATTCTGATGTCATCAGATAAAGTCAACTCTTCTTCTCAGAGATCTGGGGGGAGGAGTTAGGGGCGGGGCTAGTCTGACTGACAGGTGGTCCATCTGAAAATCATAATCATAATTTAATAGATATTATGCTTCAAACACAAGAAGATTCAGGGGCATGGTTAGTTTGATTGACAGCTCTGGTCTCCAATGAGACAAGCCCTGAACTCCAGTCTCATACACATTGGGTAGCATCCTTGGTTTCACTCCTCCCTTCATATCCAAATATGGTCACTTCCTGCTCCAAACATCCAACATGGCCACGTTCAGATACCAAACTCCTGGATCAGGAGGAGAGTCCACAAACCAGCGGATGACATCATGTTAGCTTCATCCATCTGTTACAGTCTGTGGTTGCAGTTAGCATGGTCTGTCCTGTGCTAACTGGAGGAGTGAGGGGGTGGAGCTCACTGCAGGTAACCTGCTGTCACACACACCTGTCGGCCTCAACATAAAAGTGTGGGTTGACGTACAGTTGTTATGAATGAGGACGTTACACACCATCTGTTTATTTCTGCTGTGTGGTCGGACATTTCCAGGTGTGTGGATGGTCCAGCCTCAAGTGGTCGTTTGAGGAACTGCAGTTTTTGGCACTTTGCTTGGTCAGAGCTTATTGACTGGATGTACGACCCGATAACTAACTAGTACAGCACAATGGAGATCTAACAGTGGTCCCTGAAGTCAGGACTGCTTCCTTCTGGGATGTGTGTGTTGACATGATGGCTGTTGGTTGTCAGGCTTGTTGGGGGCACTCCTGGCTGTCACATGGCAGAGCTGTGGGGGTGCCCTGACATGTGACAGGCCTGCAGTACTGTTAGCTTACTGTTAACTCATGTGGTGACATTGAACAAGTGTTTTACTTTGCAGGGTGACAGTCACTGCCATGTGCAGCATGGACCTGAGTCGCTTTCCTCTCGACACACAGACCTGCTCTTTGGAGATCGAGAGCTGTAAGTCGCCTTCACAGTTGCACAGTGTTGGACAGTTGGACAGTGACCATTTCCAGTGTGGATAATCCATTTGAATGTCGTGGATTAAAGAAAAGACGTTTAGTGTGTTGGTGACTTTAAAGAGAAGACTGGAAGCTGTGAAGAGTGTTTCACAGCTTTTCTCCATCATTGCACCGTCTTCACTTCTATTACAGCAGACCTCACACAGAGACACTTTTTGTCTCTGCAGATGCGTACACAGATGACGACCTGATGCTGTACTGGAAGGAGGGGAACAGGTCATTAAATACAGACGAGAGAATTTCTCTCTCGCAGTTTCTCATCCAGGAGTTTCACACCACCACCAGGCTGGCCTTCTACAGCAGCACAGGTCCTGACACACCACCAACACTTAATAGAGGGCTGCACAGTCACATGATCATACACCTTCATCTTTACCTTCGTCTCCAGGCTGGTACAACCGTCTGTACATCAACTTCACCCTGCGGCGACACATCTTCTTCTTCCTGCTGCAGACCTACT
>OOFC01050258.1:2170-15319 GCA_900323345.1 Pseudochromis fuscus | reverse complement strand
TTGTCGTTGTACGTTTTTGGTTTTTGGTTTTTTTTTTTTAAACGCTAAACAGCATGTTAGCCTCTCGATGGGAAATTTGAAAACAAAAAAACAAGACCGAACAGTCAACCAACAAAGTATTATGCACACTCTGCAGGAAGGAGTTTTCTTTTCATCGAAGCCCTTTCAGATTAAAATACCACATTAACAGGAAGCAGACGTTAGTCGGGGATTGACTCGGGCACTGGGAACAATACAGCAATGTACTGATATTAGAAAATGTACTTTTACTTTGTACTTTTGAATATTTAAGTATTTTTAAAGGTAAGTACTTTAGTACTTTAACTTGAGTAACATTTTGACCAAGTAACTTATTTGTAGTTGAGTAAGATTTGACCATGAGTATCAGAACTTTGACTTAAGTACTGAAGTTGAGTACTTTGTCCACCACTGGTTTTAGATGTCCCTCTTCCAACACACCAGATACAAATGACCAGGATCGTTAGGATAGCAGCCCTCGAGGACCAGGATTAGACACCCCTGGTCTAGGAAGTGAACAAATGTCCTTTGTAGATGAGCCATTAGCTCCAATTTACACTGTTTCCAATTGAGTTTTGAATATTGTTTGTCATAGTTTCCTACATAATCTCGACAAATAGCGTGTGTTTCAATATCACTGCCCATGTCTATTTGCAAGTTGAGCACAGTTTAATCAGCCACAGTAAAATGACTCACCAAATACCACCAGTTCAGCAGGATCACTGTCCTTCTCCCCAACCATGTTGGTTCCAACACACACGTACATGCCGGCATCACTTTTCCTGGTGTTAGAAATCATCAGTTTACCTCCACGGATCTGAAAACACAAGGGGGAACAGTGAAAGGAGGAGGAGGAGGAGGAAGAAAAGAGGAGGAGGGGGAGAAAGAAGACAAATGGAAAGAGGTTGGAACCAGGATATTGAGGCATGTTAGTCAGAAGAGAAGCCACTCCATCATTTTCAGTGGGTGTCGTGACAGATGGCTCCCTCTGCAAGTTTTTACATTTTTTTGACAATGGCTGTAGCTCCGGGCCAATCGCCATAGAAACATCCTCCACTGCTCCGTGTGCAATATGAAGCTGCATTGATTCATCGTTTCATGATGGTGTGCAGTGTGTGCGCGAGCCTGGTTTTATTATATTGTGACATTTGTGTGCCAGTTATTTCTGGAGGCTGGCTCTGTGCTGAAGCTGGAAGGATTCAATTAAATGACAATCAGCGCACTTCAATAACCAGGTTGCTTTACCGACTATTAACAATGATGGAGCTGAGGCTGATTCTTAATCAGAGGACTTCTGGTCATAATCAAAGCTTTCATCAGTAGAAACAGAAAAAAAAACCACAATGCACAATCACAATGGATGAAAATAACTGCACAAATCTGCATGTTAACTTTCCACAGGTGAAATATTTACTGTATTTCCTCAGAAACCTTATATCTGCAGAAGATGACAGGCCTCTATTTGAGGAAGGTTTCTATTAGAGGCAGGGCTTTATTTCTCAGTCCCTCTGTCTGAATAGTTTATTCAAACAGGATCAGAATTAAAGTTACTGCTTTACTCTGTTAATAAAATACTTACAGTGATCATTGCAAATTAATAGCCCCATTTTCCCAGGTCTGTGTTTGGGGTCTTGTTCATGTATTTGCCTCATTTTTAAGCTTTAAACAGGATGAAAATGTTAAAGTAACTGTTAAATGTTTCAAATTAAAAGCCCTCTAGTGTTACCGTAGGCAGAAACCATTTATTTCTTAATCCACCTTCTGTTCATTTTCGATCTTGCCCATGCAACAAAGTGTCCTTGAGCAAGACGCTGAACCCTAAGTTGCTCCCAATGGTGGCTAGCACCTTGCATGGCAGCTCGGTAGCCATTGGCGTGTGAGTGTGTGTGAACGGGTGAATGAGGGGCCTTGTAAAGCCCTTCGGGACCAAGCTAAGGTCAAAAAAGTGCTATATAAATGTACTCCATTTACCATTTATCATTCCAGTTCACCCACTCTGTGTTTTCCCAGCCTGTATTTGGGGTCCACCCCTTATTTGGTCATATCGACCACAGTCCAACTGTCATTAGACACCTGGCTTTTAACCGACCACCATTTTTTTATTTGATAGTATTCATATTGTATTACAAGCAGCCAACTCACAGTGATCCTTTCGTCTCGATCGTTGACCCGGATGTTGTTCCTCTTCCAGGAGATGGTGGGCTCCGGGTGGCCTCTGGGTGGGATGCACTCCATGACGGCGGGCTCTCCTGCCGCCACCACCACATCACTGGGCGTCTGACGGAAATCATCTCTCAGAACTGGGGAGGAAACACAAGAGAAGAGTCTTTGTTATGCTCCTATCTTGTATCTGGCTCCGCATTCAAGAAGAAATCCTGCTTCCCTGTTGACCATCATACTGCAGCCTTCATCTGACAGCACATACATGGAGTGTATTATCTCTATACTGACATTCAGGTGGAAGTAAAAAAAAATGAGGATCATCTCTCACACAAAGCCTGACAGGACATCACTATTGATACTGTACGAGTGTGAATTTAACATAGTGTATCCCTGAGGTCTTCATTGACTTGATGTCATGTGTGCAGCATCCCATCAATAATAAAGACTCCTGTAGCCAGCAAACACAAAGTAGATGAATTATTCAATCTGACCCCCCCACACACACACTCTTGCACATGCATAAATACACACAAGGGGGAGAAAAAAATCACCATTCAAACAAGTGTATGAGATAAATCAGTTATATCAACTGCAGGAAGCCACTTTGAATCTTGAATTCAGAAAATAACTCCCCGTCTTTTTGTTTCCTGGAGTCTATTCATAAAACATTAGAGATTTGTCTCCGGGTCACAGCATCTCCTTTTCAAATCCATCCCTCTGTAGTCAACATCTTGTGGCTGTTACCTGAAGGCATCGGGCTATTTCTTTCACATTTCGGTCTCTGGGGCTTTGTGACCTCTCAGATTACAGATGAGGAGGATGGTTTTTGTTGTGTGGGATGATGTACTGACAGCACCGGTGTAGCAGGAAGAGGCCTGAGCCATGCAGGGCCTGTAGGCTACAAGTCTGGCCTGAGCCACTCCGGGGATTTAGACAGGGGATAAAACAATGAGACGGCCAGGACGCTCAGCTAAAAGCCTCCCGAGCTTATCTGATAAGAAGATCCACCAGAATTCCTTTTTGCGTCACAATCTCTAAGAAACTTGAAGAGTCCAGCAGCAATTATCACATTTCTACCCTTAAAAACTGCACAAAGTTCCCTTTGAAGCTCAGATTTGAAACATCAAGGAGCATGGATGACTAATTTATGCGTGCTTGATTTGCATACATTATGGAGATCTTTCTGATGACATCAATAAGTTATATCGACATAATACCGTTCCACCCATGACTCGACACAAGCCTCTCCCTGAGTGTGCAGAATATCTCCAGACTGGTATCAAGAGGAGAGAGAAATCTTCACCCCAAAAAGTGCAAGTCATGTCAGCAGCCGGCGTCCTAATTCACTCTGACAGCTCTTCACACACTTGTGAACGTCGCAGCTAAAATAGCTGTCAAGTATATCACCTCTCTGTCAAAGCACAGACTTCTTTAAAAATGCCCTGCGCACAAAACTGACAGATGAGTTTGTCATGTTTGGAGAGGGAAACAGAAACTAAAGCGTTGTTTTCTGTTACATAACATGTGCCTGTGAGGCCTGATGATGAGATGAACTAATGAAATAACTACTTATCTTGTTACTCAACCAAACACGTTTCTAAATTATTTCTTGAATTGAACCCTGAGCTCAAACGTGAAGCAATATGTACGTCTCCCAGGGTAAAACACCAGGGGATAGAAACGACTGTGTTAATGAAGGTATCTGTTTATTCTACTGAGAACCACAGGAAACAATGGAGGATTACATACTACATGCTGCAGTGACGTGGTTATCATCAAGTCATGAGGATATTCATTAATGAAACTCATCCCCACTCTGCGATCTGTGAAAGGTCAGTCAAACACGAGCAAAGATGGCGGCTGCTCTGAAGACTGTGCAGTGAATGGATGGATGAGGTGCAGCCACTTACATCTGTTATGTTACAGATGGCGTATGTGTTGACATTATGTTAGGAATTGTTCATCAACATAAGTTACAACACAAGAAACTGCATTTCTGTTTTCAGCTGGGACACCAAAAACAATACAACCAATAAAATACAGTCATTTTATGTACCGTATTATCCAGACTATTGAGCACACCTGTCCATAAGCCGCTATCGAATTTATTTGAACAGTTTCATGTGGTCCACTCTGACCGGGTCTGATGTGATGAGGCTAAATGTATCGGCGGCACGGAGCTTGCTAGCTTGTAAAAAGCTAACGAGCTTCGTGTCGCCGATACATGAGAAACACTGGTGTTTAAATTCAAAGCGTCAGAAAAAAGTAGCGGCTTATAGTCTGGAAAATACGGTAATTAAAAAACTATTTGTAGCTTGAATTTCACAGGAAATCTTATGTAACATTTAAGTTTTTTTAAAGGTTCTTGAAGAATATTTATAAGTGTATTAAGTATGAAATGGTTAAAAACATATTAATTTAAAGATGTGTGGAAAAAAGTCCATATTTTTACAGGATATATGTCAATTCACAAAGAAATCAAAGTAAAATCACATTTAAAAACTTAATTTTACTGTTAAGTGTGAAGTTTTAGAAATATCTTTCAGTATTAAACTTGAATTTAACAGTTTGCGATACATTTGTGAATAAATTTCATCACTTTTATTTGAAAAAAGAGAGTTTTTAAATACAGTATGATTATTCACAGTTACATGTTTTCTATATTATTTTATATTAGACATATATATTTATGTTTAACTAATTTCTTTCATGTTTTCATCTGCTTTTAAAAAAGCTACATGTCCATACATCAGTAAATAAATAGAAAAAGATTTTAAAAGTACATTTTTTTTAGTAAGTAATAGCACTTCATGTTCAATTCAATTACTCTTCTGAGCCCAGTCCAACCCTGAGGGACACCAGACCAATTTCTCTGTAAGTCCTGATAAATCCTGATTGATTTGTCATTGTCATGATTTTCCGTTCATGTAAAGCAGCGACTTGCACGTGTTATTATGTGTCATTAAATGTCCCCTTCAGGCAATCGCCATCAATACCCACATCGATACTGATCCAACGTGGAGTGTGTACAGTACACGTGTGTATTTTAACGCGTTGGACGTGAGACGCACACGATGATGCGTACATGTGTGTTGTCTGCGTGAGACAACAGCAATGTCAGTGTAATGTCACGGGCCGGCAGGGGAGGGTCACCACCCGATCTGATTAACGACGCAGCTCCCCTCATGACAGGACAAGAAAGCCCCAGGATATTACCATTATCATCACCATCCATATATCTATCTGTACGTCCATCCATCCATCCACGCATATGAACGTATTCAGACTCCTGGGGACGTTTCTTTATCTGACATACCTGGGTTTGGGTGGTAAATTCACGCTATCTCAGCGTCAGGCTGCATGACACAAAGGGCTCATCCCTCATCTTGTCAAGATAGCGTGGCGTCCCTCTTTGAATGTGAGAGTGGGTGTGGATGAGAGGGGATAAATCAGCCTGTTTTGTTTGTAATCAAGGTCACGGGAGACGGGGACATCAGTGTTTAAGGAGAGGAGAGGATATTTTTCATTTCCTCATTAGCTAACAGAGCCTGCTCTTGCCTTCGCCCTGATAAAGCACACAATTCATTGTTGCCTCCTGAACCACTATGTTACACTGTCTTTTTTATCTGCGTCTCCTAGAGGGGATGAAATTGCAGGCTAATGGCTCTGGTCAGACCCATATCCTGATGGCCAATTACTTTGCTACACAGCATTTGGGGCGCTCTGAATCCCATTGGCCCCTCCGATCCTGGAACGATATGCCGAACCACACCCCTGACCTTATCTGTACCTGCTGTCGACGTTTCACCCAATCGCTATTCACAGAAGAATACAAAACGATCCCCGACTAAATTGCTCAGGAGCCTGTCCCGTCACGCAAAGCGAGTAAGGAAATGGGACAGCTGACTGCACCCCGGGTCTGAATTAGCATGCTGTGGGGTTAAAAGACCGCCGCGATGACCTGTCACACACCATTTTGAAATCGTGGCTCCAGGGGCCCCTGATCTTTCCCATTCTGCCACCTCCACACTCACCGAATCCGAGCGAAAAGAGGGTCTCTGGAAGTTTATTAGGCGCTGGCAATTACCCGTGTGGCCCTTGGGGGCCCATATTAAGCGGATGCACTTTGACCTTTTCTTTAAACCCCTTCAACAAAGCCGGGGTAATCCCCACCACTGGGCCTGAACGCTGGGCTTTAATCAGAGCGCAGACACACAGTAACACACGAGGTAGGAGATAAGGAGCATGAGTGGATGTGTGAAATGTAGACATCTGATTAGGACAGAAACCCTGAACACCAGCAGTGAATTTCACTCTTTGGATGATGTGAAATAGCATCTGGCAGTACAGATTCATCCAGGTAGAGATTATGTTATACAGTCGTTACTGCAGGATTCACAACAAGAGGCAGGATGGGATTTACTAGATTATTAAATCAATTTGATGAACTTCCTTTATTTGTCTTCTGTTTAACTAATTGTGACAGACAGATATCGTGTTTTTTTAGTGTTTCTAGAGCTGAAACAACAAGTGAATACATCAAAAAGAAAATTCATTAAAAACTATTTTGATAATCAATTATTTTTCCCTCATTTCACAGGTTGAACACTCTGCAGCGTCTCAGATGTGAGGGATTGATTCGTCTCTTTGCTGCGTGTGATATTAGCTGGAATATGTTTGGATGTTTAACTGCTGGTTGAGCAAATAGGGAAAAAATAATTAAGCAATCATGAAATTGACCTGTCATCCGCTGAAAACAAACTATTTCGCAACACATATAAGATCGATATCTCGATAGAAATTTACATATGTCGTCAACCTTTTCTGTGCACATCTGTCAGATTGCTGTCAGCCTATAGCTTTACACAATGACAACCACACAAACAAATGACCCCCCCGTCTGCCTGTAGCATTTATCGGCTGATGGATTCGCAAATTATACCGAATGATTCAGAGAATTAAACCATCAAAGAACGCTAATCTGCCAAACGAAGCTGTGAGGAAGCAGTATTTATCTGCGGCTGCTCCTCCACTTGCGTGATTTAGCACATGTGCACAAGTCTCCGGACCCTGCTGTATATCAGGGCATCATTTTAACATTTAATTGGACATAAAAAACACCTTTGGGGCGAGCTCCTGCTCACTTTTAATTAAATGGCTTTATCGCTGTCGTTAATGTTCTGGGGACTGCATGCGTGTGACAGCAGCCCCTCAAGAATAAATATTCAGACGGCGGAGGGGGAATGACGGATAGTCCCCTGGCTGGCAGGGAGAGGGGGGAGGCGGCGGGGGGAGAAAAGCGTCCTCAGGTTCAAGCCCTGTTGTGGGGGATTGAGCTGGTCATCTGTCAATCCGTCAGCTTACATCTTGTCCCGACTGAAGCAATCTGCTTTGGTGTGAACACACACGCAAAGAAACACACTGATGTTCTTGCTCTTTTGCCCAAACGTCCTTCTTATCCCTTCATCGAGCCTGCTTAGACACACAGACACCTCTGTTCCCTCTATAGGTGCAGCCTCTTCCCCAAGGCAATATCTGCCCAGGCCCTTGGGCCCAACAGGGGCCCCCATCAGAAGCCACCTTCCATCAGCCACTCTCATTATCCGGAGTGGACCCCCTCCGATCCCTATCAGCCATTACACCCTGATGAAACGGCCCACACAGGATATTGGTGTGTGTGTGTGTGTGTTTGTGTTTTCAGTGGAGATGGAGAGGGTGTGTGGAGGAGGAGGAGGATGGAGGGGAGGCGGGGGTCTCGCAGTTGGAGACAGATGTCCGTGCTGCCGCTAAGCACCCACCTCCTCCCCCCGCACCCACCCAATACAAACACAGACACTGCACGGCAGCTGTAGCAGCAAATACAGCGAAAACACTGTCTGCATCTAATATGACCAGCTCAGTGCAATACAGACACTGACTGGAGATTGTAACCCCCCTGCAGTGCAGCACACACACACACACACACACACACACTGGGAAGAAGCTCATACCATTTCTTTATCAACACTTTCTGACAGCTGACCTGAAATGTCCCTCGTCCTGACAAAACAACTTGGTTGAAAGTGTAATTTCATTTTTTTTTTTCTCCCTGAGAGTACTTTATGGCCTTGGGGAAATGACATAACACGGTTTGGCTTTCTGGGAATGTTCACCAGCAAAATTGAGCCGGTGCTAAAGCTAAATGAATGGGAACCAGAGCCGAGAGGGCATTTCAATTACTCCATCCACGAGTCCAGAAGGGTCACCTTCTCACACACACACACACACACACCCTGTTCATCAATGTCCGGTGCCTTTTTCCCTTCAAATTGACTCCCTCCATTTTCTTTTGTCCTCTTAGCGTGTCGGCCAGGAGTAGCCATTTAGCCCACCATAGCTGCTGCTGCTTAGCACCGTCAGCTGAGTCCATTTAGCAGCCGTGGCAGCTGCCCCCTTCCCCATCCACCCGATCCCAGGCGACCCACACCCAGAGCACCTCCCTCCACGCTGCCACCAAACCTAGACTGACAGTTGAAAAAAGCAGCTGGTCCCACGAGCCATCCTGACGGGAGCATGAAAAATGATTTCGGCCGGCGGGACCCTAAACGGTTGGGGTGAACTTTTTATTTTTTTCCCTTCTGCGTGATTAGTGAAGAGATCAAGCATTTAAATGAAAACAATTCAAACAATCACGTTGATAGAGCGCTGGAGCGGTTGCCAAATTGATCCCGGCCAGAAGTTGACAGAAAATCTCTGCTGTACAAATTAACATTACGTGAGAGCCACTGGCATTTTTCTCACAGTAAATCTCTGGAAAACCCAATTATTAGCCCCTGGGCTCGGATGACACCGGAGTGAAATCCACAAGTCACCGCGATGCATTACAAGCAGATTATAAGGCCGTTATTAGCATAGATAAACCTCCTCTTACAACATAATCATGAAGCCAGGACTTAATTCAATATTCATGTCCTGATTCTGTTTACGATGCCGCTTTTAAAATATGTTATCGCTGTCGCTGCGTGTAAAACTCTGCCCAAAATTGAATTAAGAGATAAAATGTGAGGAACGGCCCGTCACCCGCTCGCCTCCCAGGGCTGCTCAGGATAAAAAAAAAGAAAAAAGATGAGGTTATCTGTCAAGGTGTGATGTTTCACGGCTTTTTAAGCGCTCATAAACGCTCAGGCCTGGCCCCTCCACAGTGTCTTGTCACACCCAGACGTGTTGGAGGGGAGGGGGGCGGGGTAAGGATGGATGGGGAGCCCCGAGTACAGGGTGGCGCTGCTGGTTGGCAGTGGTGCAGTGTGGAGACAATATGACCGTGGGCCCCAACACATGCATCACAGGAGGCACTCATTATCACACACAGACACTACAGGGAAAACCGGGTGCTCGTGGGGAGGGGTGTTGTATGCACGTGTGTGTGTGAGTTATAATGAAGCACATGGCCTGTAAGACTGCTGGAGCAGGGAGGTTGAGGATGATCGGGCCAACTCGAGGGCACCCTGTTAGCACGTAGCTGCAGTCATGTGACAGCAGGCTTATGTGTTTAAGCCGGTTCATGCTTTTTTTATATGGAGGTGCATTGGAAACAGTGCGCGTGGTAAAAATTATGTAACTCCCCTGAACCGAAAATGACTGGGAGCCAGTGAGTCTTACAGGGTTGTGCAATAATCTATGATTGTGCATGATACAAATGAGATGGTGCTGCCTCCAAACCAGGGAGAGAGGTGAGCATTTAAATGCAAAGCTTCTGCTGCAGCCTCCTGTGATGTGGCAACTGTATACCTGCACAGAGATATGACTTACTGTCCGACTACATCAGAAATCAAACCTGTGCACTGTCATCATAGGCTGTATGTAAAATATGGACAACATGAAGTCACCAGTTGCTGTGCACCATATTGAAGCCACGAGTTTGGTATCTGAACGTCTCCATGTTGGTTTTTGGAGCCAGAAGTGACCATATTTGGATATGAAGGAAGGAGAGAGGAAGCGGGTCTAACCCTTGAACCCGAGGACACTGTCCAATAAGTATGAGACTGGAGTTCACTGCTGAATAAGCACCTGTAAATTATTAGAGACCAGAGCTGTCAATCAAACAGTCCACACCCTCCTCTTCTCTCAGTCTAATATCTCCTTAATGAGAAAATGATTTTCAGTGATTTTCAATGACATCAAAATGACTTGTGAAAAAAAGCACTGTCTGAGTATTTTAGGATTTTTCAATAAAATTAAATTATAGGTCTGTTGGAGCAAACCTTTAGTTATCTAGTCAGCATTGGCCCTAATTTTCTAAGACTTTTGAAATAAAAAGTCTATGATTGTCCCTTCACAAGGACTACAGTGAAAGGCAGGACTGAAAACCCAGTTATCAAGGAGGCGAGGCCGAACATATAAGATCCAAACCGAGGGTGCACATTTTTAGACAGTCTCTCCAGGTAGATATTCAGAGAGTTAAATAAAAACTGCCAAAAATAGTTCAGTAACAAATGAAAAGCTGAGCTAGTAACAGAGGTACAGTGCCCAACCCTTCGCCATAGAGATGGTCAATCATGGCATAAAGAGAAATGAATGAATTGGATCATGAGTTTCTAAAGGTTACAGATGCAGTTCAGGCAGAGCATAAATCCAGTTTTATGTGGCCTTCCTCCGCCCTGACCTCCACACTTCATGTTAAGGTGGTTACAGCTGTGGAATATTGTAAGGCTGGATTCTGGTCTCCAAATCACTTCCTGTGACATGTCGTCAAACTACCTTAACAATCAAATGTGTTCTGAGAACCCCTTCTGGCGCATTTACACTGGTACCTACTCGCTTCGCTTCACCTCGGATCGCTCGGGATCGGCCCCTCGGTTGCATTTACATTGCTGAGGATCGTCCTTCCTCCGTGTAGCTGGCCGTCATTCGTGATTCTTTCGTTTCTGACCGCACCGTCCAGCTCCCTCTGAATTTTCTCATCGGCGACTAATGACAGAAAGGTTTGCACCTCGTCCTGAGTCCATGGGGCAGGATTTCTAACAGATGCCATTTCTCTTCTTGTTGTTATTTCAAACACATCTGCACGGTTTGCCGAAGATTTAAAAATGGTGTGTTTACGGCGACAGATTACGTGCCGTGCAGTGATGATGCAACGACGCAGTGACGATTCCGACCAATAAGATTTCAGTACCTGCTCCGACCTGACCGGGTACTTTTTTTGGAACCACAGGAGAGGAGGTACGAAAAGTTGTACCATGTACCAAGTTCCAGGTACTCTTTTGACAATGTAAATGCGCCAAATCCAAAGCGAAGTGAACCAAGTAGGTACCAGTATAAATGTCATTATTGTCAGGCAGGAGTGAAAGCCAGCCATCATGGAGTGATGCTTTTAGACATTCTGAGTGTTGCATTGGTTATACACATGAGAATTAGTACAGTAACAGAGAGGAGTACGATGCTTTGCTTCTTTTTCACCACAGAGCTCTCCAATCACGCCATAAAGCGGATTTAATTGGAGAGTCTGTTTCTGAAAGTTAGAGATAATGGTTGATGACGGCGTCCTCTATCCAACATCAGTTCGATCAGAGCATAAATCCAGCTTTATTGCAGCCCTCTACCACCCTGACCTCCACACTGGAAAGCTGGCTTCATGTGGGATTCATGGATCTGCTCACAGCGCTGCTACATGTGAAGGCTCTTTACACTGTAGACAAATCCCATCCGCAAAAATTCAAATGACAGAAACAGAAAGCGGGTAAAGACTGCATGAGGATTGATTGGTCACCTTGGGCTGCTTGTATTTGAGCATATCTGAAGGGCCCACAGTAGTCTTGTAGTACTCGAGATCGGTCTTGAGATCACTTTTTAAGGGTCTCGGTCTCGTCTCGGACTCGAAGGCATTTTTACTCGGTCTCGGTCTCGGACAAGGTGGACTCGGGTTTTTTGATCAAGACCAGTCAAGACCAGGCCAGCACTACCGTGATAAGTGAGGAAAGTAGAACGTAGCTGCTGCCTTCCTGGTGTCATGTGGTCTTTGTGGATGAAGACGACTGGATACATGAGGAAAATTTGTTTTTGTTGCTGTTGCATTTATGTAAAATCAGACTTAATTTACAAAAGAAAAAGATATTGGTCATTTGGTTCTGTTTTGTTGTGATTTTTCTTGGATATATACAGTCTTGGTCTTGGTCTCGACCAGCAAATGTCTTGGTCTTGTCTTGGTCTCGATACTCTCTAGTCTCTATAATGTCTTGGTCTTGGTTGGTACGGTCTTGACTACAACACTAGCCTACAGTGTACCTCAACACTACCAACCTACTTTTTTTTGTCTTTCATTGAATTACATGTTGACCTCTGTCGCACACTTCTTCCTGTTTTAGGCATAATGTGAAAATATAGTTTTAAAAAGATCTCCAGTAGTTGTATTTATCAGTAGTTTCCTTTTGTAAATCTTACTTTTCACTGAGTTCTCCCACTGTTGAGCTGACCTGTTCTTTGTGTTATTTGGCATATGACGAATAAACCTGAACTTCAAGTTCTGAACAATAAAATTTGAAGTGGAAACATTTTACAGCTTTGAAATAAAACAGAGTGATAAAAATGGCTATTAACACAGGTGACGTGTAGAGGCTCCTCCAGGTAGTTAAGTCAAGTCAAAGATAAAGTAATTTATGTATCTTAAAGATGAAATATTACTGGTATTAAGACTAATGATCAATGAGGAATACATGGGTTTTCAAGTAATGAGCCTCACACTGCATAGTCCTTATATACTGTAAGTGGGAGTCGAGAGAGCTATTAAAGGCCTTGGCTAACCTTGCTCCTCTCCTGCTGGATCTTCTGTCTCCCTCCTTTCCTTCCCCATCACACTTGGACGAACACTCACACATTGAAACAGAGCAGAACAAGCCCGAGGCACGCTGGGCCCGTTTGATTGAAATAGCCATATTTCGAGTCGCGAGGGGGGTCGTATTAAAATACTACTTGGCGGGCAAAATCTCCTCACAT
>OOFC01050255.1:1675-24187 GCA_900323345.1 Pseudochromis fuscus | reverse complement strand
TCACACCCTTTAATCTTATCCAATCAGAAGCCTGCAAGGATTTCCATTGAAACGAGAAGGTGACTGGGTGTTTGTGTCCTCGGGCTGGCACAGAGTCTCACAGTACCAAGGAGAGGGTGGCACGGGGGAACTACTGCACACTATATTGCTGCGTTTATATACCTTCGGGACACACTGGCTTTACCACATTTAACCTTCTGAGGGCCCTCTGGGTGTAGTACACTCCTGACCCTCACATTCAGTGGACAGTTTGCATCATAAACTGTATATAAAAAATTGGGAAATGATGCAAATGTGCAGATTCCAAAAAATGCAATACTACAAATGGCCACTAGATGTTGGCTCAAGAATGAATCTGGCTCCAACAGACTGCCATTCAAGTGCTATGAACTTCCTCATGAACTACTGTCCATCCATCCATCCTTCTTCTATACCTGCATGTCCAGTACAGGTGGGGTACACCCTGAACAGATCGCCAGTAACAGTAAATGGATAAATGCTTTTCCACAGGTCGTTTTGATGTCATTATTGAAAATAATTTATATCTAAGTGGATACCCGGCCTCAAAGAGAGGTATACTTGGGGCGTGACTACAGACCGGTTTAATGGAAGCATTATTTTCACAGACTGGCCTTCAAGGTGTGGCAGATAAATACAGCAAAAATAAAATAACATGACCAGCAAAAAGAAATCTGAATGTTATGTTGGCCTTTACAGAGAAGCTCTCCAATGACATTTGTTTTTTACCCATTTTCGCTAGTTTGCGGGCTTGTCGTATCATGTGAACGAGACAAGCACATTGTAGTGTCAAGAGGAAGAGGCAAACGTTAAGTCGGACAGAATCTGGTCGCTTTTCAAAATAAAACGTCTCTCAGACTGTAATAATCACTACAACGAAAATTATATACATGGTTTATTCTTTCTGTGCAGCCTAGTAACAAATGCCTCATGGACCAGTACCAGGCCCCGGCCCGGTGATTGGGGACCACTGAGCTAGATTGTCCTGGGTGGTGTGTTAGACCTGCCCCCTCACAGCTTATCAGCTCCAACCTTTTATGTAAATATGGTCACTACTGGCTCCAAAAAACCAAGATGGTGACGGCCAAGTGCCAAACTCATGACTTACAAACTAGACAGTCAGATAGATAGATAGATAGATAGATAGATAGATAGATAGATAGATTCCTGAGCTATTATATGATCCTGGGATTTCTGGGAGACATTTGGATTAAATATTAAGAATACTGAAAATGTTAACATAGTTTCAGTTTAATTATTTAAGGTTTTAAAAGACTGAAGCATAAGAGCAAGACAAAAGGATAAAGGAAGGAAGGTAATAAAGTAGAAGCCCATCAAGATTTCTATTACATCCTTATAAGAATAGAGAGGGGGGCTTTGTACTGCTGTGTATGATGGAAAATCACACAACCAGCACAGTAAGGTCAAACATTGATCGGATATGTCTATTTCACTGGAGACTGCCTCCACGACAAACAGACAACAACCAGGAACAGCTTAGAAACAACACTTTGTAACACCTCAAAATTTCAGGGCTATTGTACTGTTGTGTTGTCAAGAGAAAAACAGGATGAGTTTGTAAAAATAGATGGTGTTTTTTTCTTTTTTTTGGAAGTGGGTATGACACAACTGAATACTCAATACAAGAACACACTCTCAGATCAGAGGAATAATATTTTTACTGCAGTGGACACAAACAACACCAAGTGCAATGAGATCAAGCGAAGCATAAAAGACAGTGATGGAGGGTCTTACTCATCTTTTGATGTGTAACCCTGTTCAACCTCGGTGACTCACCTGCAGAATCACAGTCATGACACTTGCATGGTAACACAGATGGTGGGTGTGTATAAGTAAATTATCAATAGGGGTCCATATGTTGAGCTCAGCCTGGGACTGGGTCACTGATTGGCTCGAGGGTTTCTGGATTGGTTTAGGATGCTGACGGGCTAGAGGATGGAACAAGTGTGTGTGTGTGTATACATGAGCATGGTTGAGTGTGTGTGTGTTTGTGTGGTGGCGGAGGAGGAGGGTGGAGGATCCGCCTGTGACTGAGGCTCTGTGGGATTAACTGGGTGCATGCTGAGAGCATCATTTATCCTTGTGGGATATAGGCTAATGAGCCATATGTACCTACTCATGCACAAATGTGTGTGTGCGTGTGTGTGTAAGTAACAGAGAAGTCCATTATGGATCACTGTTTGAGCTCTCTGCCCCCAGTATATCCCAGCAGGTCATCAAACAGCTAAAGTTCACCATTGGATGACTATAAAAATCCCCTCCTGTTTGTGCTTTTGTCCTCTCCACCACTAATGTGCTGCAGCCTGCGTGTTTGACAGCCACACTCACTTATTGCCAGGGTGATTCATTTCTGCTTTTGGGTACTTTGCCCTATAAAAACTGAGGACAGGTTTATTAGTCAGACCTGGAGCATTTAATTACACCTCAAAAATGGTGTTCTTTGATTACGAAAAGAAAAAGAGGCAGTTTATTTACCGCTGTTACCCAACAGTGGAGAAATATCCACTGCAACGCTAACTGTGTAACACAGAGAAAGTGATGTGTAGAGTGTTCAATCTTCCTTTTTTTAGACGTCTGTTCCTCCTACTCTCTTCCTACTATATCTGTTCAAAGTACCTGGATGTGTGCACTGTTGCTGGACAGACGTGCTGTATATGGGTTCTTACTCAGTCGCAGCATTGATCAGAACCAAAGAGGCTTCTGTGATTCACTTTAGATGTCCAAGCTTCATCTGTGTCCTCTCACTGCTTTCTGCTCAGCACTCTCACCTGGAGACACCTGGAGACACTTGGAGACACTTGGAGAGACCTGGGAACCAAGATTCCTTAAGCCGACACTTGAAGAGCGCTAGCAGCTCACTGAAGCTGCACAGCAGTGTTTCAAACATGTTTACCAAAATACCATTTTACCAAAGGCAAACATTTGCAGTTTTACAGTTTAGAAAGCACGAAACCAAAAGTATTGGACAAGTTACATTTTGAGTCCAGTTGTTCAGAACAAATCTGATCAGATTTTGACTACTGGATTGGAGTCAATCTCAAAAATGGAAAGTTAAAATGTCTTTGGATCAAAGTTTTTAAGAACATGACCAAAGTTTTGATCAAGATCAAAACCAAGGTTGAATTATGTGATCTAATCCATTTTCAGAATCCCCTTCTTTTTCTTTTTTTTCCCAAGATTTGTTGCAATCTAATTAAATTACGGGCGGCGCAGTGGTACAGCAAGAAGACTCGTGGTTTGAATCTCGGCTCGGGCCTTCCTGTGTGGAGTCTGCATGTTCTCCCTGTGCATGCCTGGGTTTTCTCCGGGCACTTTGGTTTCCTCCTACAGTAAAAAAACATGCTTGTTAGGTGAAGTTATTACTCTAAAATTGACCATAGGTGTGAGTGGGAGTGTGAATGGTTGTTTGTCTCTGTGTTAGCCCTGCAATAGGCTGGCAACCTGTCCAGGGTGTACCCCGCTTCTTGCCCAATGACAGTTGGGATAGGCTCCAGCAGACCCCTGCGACCAAAGTGTGGAGAAGCAGGTATAGAAGATGACTGACTGAATGTTGATGAAAAGTTAAGATGTCAACAAAGCCAGTACAGTTAATTCCAAATGTGTGTAACAGAACTGGTGGCAATTCATCATCAATTAAAAGCCCAAATGTCACCATCATAGCGGCAATAGAAGAAAAATCAGGGGCTTCAGTGGGATTTGTCACAGCAAACACTGGACGGTTAAATTGATTTCAACTCCCAAAGAGTGAGTTTAACACAGTCAGAGTAAAATGTTCCTCAACGTTGGAGTTATTTAACAGAGTTGATCACATCAGTGTTTGCTCAACTCCTTAAAGCTGTCATTTTACTTCGCCTACAATTTTCAGGTCGGAGAAGGCGGCACCATAATCCCTGTGTTGTGTGGTTTACATGATGAATACAATTCACAGGTTGATTGAAAAAACAGCAGGATTGTCTGTGAAGGGTCTGGTCACACTGACTGTATTCAGACTCCCTGAGCTGCTGTCACTGCATGTTGGGCTGCAAGACGACAAAAAACTAAAGAAGTTGTTGCTGGAGATAAGTTTGTTTGTTGGAGTTTGTTTCACACATTATCAGGGTTGATGGTTTGATGTTGGCTGGAGTGAAACTAACACTACACAAATATTGATAATGAAACCAACAATAAGCTTTATTTGTACAGTAGCTTTCATACATGAAATGTGGCAGAAAGTGTTAAAATTAAAGAAGTGAAAATGATCAAAGCCAAATGCAAAGAAATACAGTTGAAAAAGAGTTTCACCCTCATCAGGGAATCTATGATCAGCTTTCAATTTCTGTACAGGTTTAACATCCCAGTCCCCATATTTCTCTTTCATTTCATCATATTTAGGTCCCCGTGGACATCTTGGTCTCCTATCATCCCCATTGTCACTGACTGTCTGTACTGCAAGCAGTTTTCCTTAAGATGTGATCGTCGTCACTGCAATTACAGTTTGTTTAAGTTACACTCTAGGTAAAAGCAAATGGACGTCTTTGACCTTAACTCTTGCCCTCTTAACCTCTAAATGTCTTAGGTTCTGACTGCTTAGTGTGAAATGTTACACTATCCAATATCCTCTTGGCATCAATACCTGTCACAGATTTTCTGACATTTCATTAAGTTGTTGAGATTCACACAGGTTTTGAGATGTCTGTTAGCAGTGGACCATCAGATCAACACTGCAGCGAGCACGGTTAAAAAGAGATTCAAAATCCATTTAATGTGAAAAGAATGGAGGGAGCATTGGTGGGAACAGCCTGGGTGTAGCCCCAGAAAAACAAGGGTGGAGAAAGTAATAGAAACAAAGCAATGTAACTGTGTGAGAGAGATATGGAGAGACTGGGGAGAGGAGGAGAGAGGCTGGTGGTGGTGAAGTGGAAAGATAAGAAATGGCGTCCAAAACACAAGAGGAGCATTAGAATAAAGATGAGGAGGACAAAGTAATTCTAGTGTTCAGGGAGTTCATCGCAATTGACAGTGTCTCTCTGTCTTTGTGTGTGTCGGTGCCAGTGTTTACAGCGGTTAAGCAGGCTTTGCAGAGTAATTCTACTATTATTAGCCGGCATGAGAGCTAATGCTGCAGCTAGACGGTCAGAGTGATGGGCGTCCTCCGTCTGACTGCTGATGACCCTCTGTTTGTGTTTACTGCTTCGCTCTCTGTGCTGCATTTTTGTTGTTGTTGTTGAAAATGGAGCCTACAAGTTATTTTCTTTTGCACCCAGACACAGAGTTTGAGTGGTTGCTGCAAAGAGGAAAAGTTTTGCATGTTTTTCAACTTCCCATTTATCATTTGCATAGAGCGGCCTTTTTCTGAAATGCTAGGGAGAAGCTGCTCTCCCACCTAGTGGCGTGATGACGACAGTGCATCGACTTGTAGCGGGGTTTAGAGTGGGGAGGAGGTGGAGACTGAGGGGAGCAGGAAGAGATGGAGGCAAGAAACAAGGAGGAGGGGCAATAAGAGCGAGAGAGATGGGGAGAGAAGTATTCTCTTTGAAGCTGACTGTACTCTCTGAAGAGGACGGTTGCATAATTTGAGCTGAAAAATAGCCTGTCAGTGTTGTTTTTTTAATTCCCCCCTTCTTAGAGTCGCCTGTTCGGGCCATGATCTTGACAGCTCTGCAGATAGGAGGAAGATCCACAGACACACGCAGTACTATATTAAGCTCAGACCTATAAAGCATGTGTGTACAGGGCCATCCATACAAAATTCAGATGGATCCATTTAGATACATATGGCAGTACGATGGACAAAATGGCCCTGCTCGGATAACATTGCTCCCACACACACAGGCTCATGACAAAATGAGTAATCATCCCTGCAGGTATCCAGGCTGTAAGTGTGTGTGATTTGAGAGTGTTTGTGTGTCTTTGTACTCCCCCATCTCGCCTCTCAGTCTGAGTTATGTAGGCTAACTCTTGTATTGGATCCTATTATGTGTCAGGGCACCGCATGACTTACACAGGATTAGATGTGTTCCCTGCTGAATTCAAAGTCATAATTGAGGTTTCAGGCTTGTCTCTATAATTGCATTAAAATTAATCAGAGATGTTTTTTTTTTTTTCATCAGTCTTCAGTCTCCTCCCCGCCTACTCCTCTCTTAATCGACCTCCCTGTTATACCTTTAGATTGACTCATCACCTCCTTTTCATTGCCCTCTCCTCTGAATATCAAACACCTCCTTCCTCCTCTCTCTCTCCCAGGTCCAAGATGGGCCTCCTGGAATTTAGGCATCTTCATTTGTATCCGCTGTGCTGGTATCCATCGAAACTTGGGGGTCCACATCTCCAAGGTCAAGTCCGTCAACCTGGATCAGTGGACGCAAGAGCAGGTCCAGGTCAGAAATCTTTGCTGTCAAAAAAAAAAAAAACTCTACAAAGCCTCATAATTTAAAGTATTCCTTTAGTGAATAATGACCACTTGTTTATCGGTGGATATAACACATTACCAGCAATAATGCAAAATGTGTATTTATATGTATCTGTTTGGAGTTTGGACATCATATTTATACTCACATGCTCACATACAGTAAGGGTTCGTCTTCCACTGAGGAGCTGCTTTCTCATTGGTATGCAGCTCATCTTGTCTGATAGGCAAGAAAGTCAGCATTATGCTTCACAGTGTGATGAAATGTCCGTGCTCAGCACTTTTTTTTTCTCAGTTCTCTACCTCCACAAAAAGAACCGGCAGTTTTCTAGCAAGACTCCATTTCCTTTTGTATCCCTGGAAATGCAGTAATACCTTGAATTTGTATTCTTTCAGTATTAGACTTCCTTAACAATGTGACTTTTGTGTTGTGTTCGTGTCCCCAGTGTGTTCAAGAAATGGGAAACGCCAAGGCCAAACGTCTCTATGAGGCTTTTTTACCTGAGTGCTTCCAGCGCCCCGAGACGGACCAGTCTGCAGAGATCTTCATCAGGGACAAGTATGATAAGAAGAAGTACATGGATAAGGTCATTGACATCCAGATGCTTAGGGTGGGTCCACAGAGAATAAGACATTTTGTTTGTCTCTTTATCCACCCACTAGTCTTGAGTGCATCCATTTAACCTTAAGTGTCGACATCCTCAACAAACTGTTTGTTTTCTCTGTACAGAAAGAAAAAAGTTGTGACAACATCCCCAAGGAGCCGGTTGTATTTGAGAAGATGAAATTGGTAGGTGCATCATTTTGTTTCATATGAGTTGTTCAGGATCATTAATATAGAAGAGTGGACTCCAGCTTGTTGTTAAATTGTTAGAGAGGAAATAACACAGAGGAGAGGGACTGACAGTCAGTGAGGGGAAGGTGACATGAACTACTTCTTTACAATGACTTTACTGCACAGAGGAAAACTCGGGGTACCTTTACTGATCTGACTCTAAGTCGTTTCACCACCAGGGACTGTGGAGAGAAGAAAGTTTCTGGATTCAGTCTTATTTGTCAAAGCAGAAGTGTCGTGTTAATTGCATTGGTTTTCTCTCTTGTGACAGAAAAAAGACATCAGCCCGAAGACAGATTCCCAGTCTGTTACAGACCTGCTCGGCCTCGGTATTGTCCCCCAGGCACATGCACTAACACTCATTCACAATACAATGCAAAGATGTGTGTGATGAATTAGATTACAAAAATAAGAAGCTGTTGTCTCACTTTCATGTTGTTTGCCTGCACCTTTAAAGGCAAACAAGTACACCACATATCTATTTTAAGGCTGAGAATTGAAGGTTTAATTAAAAAAAAAAAAAAAGATTTTAAATTGGGTTGTATGGGTTGTATATTAAACAGTTGTTGTCACTCCAATGTTTTCATCCCCGTTCAGATGCCCCTGTTCCAAGTCCTGCAGTGTCTAATGGTGGCGGATGTGTTCCAGACAGTAATGAGAGCCCAGTGGTGTCTAATCCAGCTCTGGCACACTCTGCCCTGGATCTCTTCAGCTCCCTCCCAACCCCCTCCTCTGTGTCCTCCTCAAAAACCACGGTACTGGATAACACACTGTACATACTGAATACTCCCTGCTTCCTGAGTTTTTATTTGCTTCATTTGCAATATTTGCTCACATTCTTTTTCAATTCAATTCTTTATTTAAAACAAAGGATGATGTACTTTCATTAACATTTTCTAATCGTAATTTTCATTGATAGTTTCTTTGCCAGTTGTTAAATGGCATCCTAAAATATAGTTGTAGTACTCAAGATCGGTCTTGAAACCACTTTTTAAGGGTCTCGGTCTCGGAAAAGTCATTTTTACTTGGTCTCGTCTCAGTCTCAGACAGGGTGGACTCTGGTTTTTTGATCAAGACCGGTCAAGACCAGACCAGCACGACTGTGATAAGTGAGAAAAGTAGAATGTAGCTGCTGCCTTCCTGGTGTCATGTGGTCTTTGTGACACATAGAGTGATATGCCGCTTGTACACAGAGTGGATGAAGACAACTGGAGACACTAGGGAAATTACTTTTGGTTGCTGTTGCATTGACACTACCATTCAAAAGTTTGGGGTCACCCTATCAAACCAATGGGTTTCCAATGACAACAACGACCATGTACAGACTGAGGGATCTACCAGCTTGTTCTGCTTTACTCTGATTACATATGTATCAGACTTGACGGGAAACGCTTTTGTCTCTCCCACTGTCAGACACAGGAGAGGCAGAGATATGGTTGGGGGACGTTTTGCTGGTTCAGATAGATAGATAGATAGATACTCTATTAATCCCCATTTGGGGAAATTCAAAGATTTAGAGACATTTACTCAGTATAACTTGATGTTGTGGTTGCTGTTTGGGTTCAGTTGTAGTTTACATATGTTTTGTGATACTTGTCCATCCATCCATCCATCCATTTTCTATGCCTGCTTATTCCACACTTGGGTTGCAGGGGTCTGCTGGAGCCTATCCCAGCTGTCATCGGGCAGTACACCCTGGACAGGTTGCCAGCCTATTGCAGGGCTAACACAAAGACAAACAACCATTCACACTGACACCCACACCTATGGTTAATTTAGTTTGTGTGATACTTGTTTTTGGTAAAAAGGGTCAAATTGTTTTTTGGAGGGTGACCCCAAATGTTTGAACAGTAGTGTATGTAAAAGCAAACTTATTTGAAAAAAAAGATACTGGTCATTTGGTTCTGTTTTGTTGTGATTTTTCTTGGATATACAGTCTTGGTCTTGTCTCGGTCTCAACCTGCAAATGTCTTGGTCTTGTCTTGGTCTTGATACTCTCTAGTCTCGATAATGTCTTGGTCTCGGATGGTACAGTACAGTACTACAACACTACTAAAATAAATAAAATATGATTGTGAAAACCTTTTCTCTGATCACCTGCCGCCCTCCAGCCTGTCTCCGGCTCCCTGCCTCAGAGCAGAGTGACTGCCTCAGTGCCTGAGAACCTCAGCCTGTTCTTGGATCCAACACCCAAAGCAGAGGAGGCCACTGTCAAGAAACTGTCCAAGGACTCGATTCTCTCCCTGTACGCCTCCACTCCATCAGTGCACGCCAGCAGTATGGCCACACACGGTGAGAGCCCAACAGATTTCCCTCAGATGTTGTCTGAGGATATTTAGTGTCATCATTAATATTTGTTGCCACAACGATTGTGATTCTCCTCGGCAGGCTTGTACATGAACCAAATGGGATACCCGACACACCCGTACGGTTCGTACCACTCTTTAGCCCAGGCGGGCGGGATGGGAGGCGCCATGATGACATCACAAATGACCATGATGGGACAGCAACAGAGCGGGATGATGGGGGTTCAGCAAAACAGCATGATGAGGGTGCAGCAGAACTGCATGATGGGACAGCAGAGCAGCTTAATGGGCGCTCAGGGCGTCATGGCTCAGCCCGGCGGTGTCGTGCCGTCACCCTACATGACAGGGATGACCCCTGGCATGATGGGGCAGCAGCAGAGCGGGATGATGGTGCAGCAGCAGCAGAATGGCATCATGGGACAGCAGCCGAGTGGCATCATGGGACAGCAGCAGAGCGGGATGATGGGACAGCAGCACGTTGGAGGTTTGGCCACGTTACCCCACCAGCAGGTTTATGGCGTGCAACAAGCCCAGCAGCTACAGTGGAACATCACCCAGGTGTGTGTTAACTTTCAGGCCTTTTAAAAGCAGTGAAACATGCTGAAACTATCAGAGTGTGTTTCGTGTCTTTCAGATGACTCAGCACATGGCGGGCATGAATCTCTACAACACCAACGGCATGATGGGATACAGCGGTCAACACATGGGAGGCTCGGCGACTCCGAGTTCAGCGCACATGACGGCGCACGTCTGGAAATGATCTCGTTCATCCAAGACGCGATGGAACAACAACTTACGAAAAGAGAGCGGTTGTAAGAGCGTGCGGATCAGACTCTCCATTAAACATTTTCTAATGCGAGGGAGGAGGAGGAGACAGGTGTGAAGAAGACGAAGAAGAAGAAGAAGAAGACGAAGAAGGTTTGAGAAACCACTACTACCTCTCTTTCTCTCTCCTCTCTGTCCATGCTTCCTCTTGCCGTCTCATCCATAGCCATGTTCTGCAGATTTCCATGTTTGCCTTCAGGACATTTTCGTATAAAGACAACAGGGTTCAGAGGTCACCGGGCGAGGACTCCACATCTTTCTTTGTACCCAGCCATTACGTGAAGGGGCGTCTGCACACGTCTGCTACACGTGGGTGCTTTGGTTATGGAGGATTTTACAGTTGTTCATGGAAGTCAGCACTTAGATTGAGCTTCGAGGTTAGCCTAGCTTTAATAGCTTAATTAGCTTAACTGATTGGCTACTGACGTTTATTGAAACAAGCTGCAAAAATGAGGGGAAGACGCAGCTTTAGAGGCTAAATTGTTTAATATTTTTTATGTTATTGATCACGCATTACTAGAATTAACTAAATTTCAGGCATCTTTAGAAGATCTGAGAGGTTTATATCTGAAATATTTTGAGTGGAGTATCTTTTAAAAGTATATTTCTCCACTTAATTTAATATGATTACATAGGAATGGAGCTAAGCAAGGCTAGACTAATCTCTTCATAATAGTGCACACAGGCGACAGGCATTTTTACATTTTCACAAGGAAAAGAAAAAAAAATCACACACATTTTCCCACCTTTCCAACAATATTTAAATTCAAGAAATCCCTTTAAGTGCTAATAAATTTCCTAAATCACTGTATCGCTAGTTAGAGCAGCAACAGAGCCTACCTAAGCAGCCCATAATTATGATGTCTTCATCTCAATTACCAGAGGGCTTCTTTTAGAGTCAAAAAAGTGTCAAAACTGGATTTTGGGAGACCAAAGATCAACACTAGCTTTACTACGGTTGTACAGTATTCCAGTACGCTTTCCTGTATAGCCACTTAACTAGTGATTAGTAGAGAAATTAATCAACTCAGCAGTCCAACTGTAATACCTGCTCTTACGATTCACTGTGCTATTTATTCAGTGAGGGTGGGACACTTTAAAAAAAAAAAAAAAAAAAAGTCACTTGCATGCAACGTCACCATGTAAGCGCTCGCGAACCTCAAGTTAAACACCTACCTTGTACAATAGAGGCCTCAAATGAAGTTGAATGTCTGTAAATAAGACAATAAAATCTAGAGAGAGGTGGAGACAGAGACAAAAATACAGTTCGAGGGACGGATGTTTCAGACGCTTCCACTGAAAACTGCATGAAAAGAATGTTTATCTCGCTCTGATTGTATGTAGTGTGCGTTTATTAAGATTTCAGAATATGTCTCTTCTGAATGTTTCTCTCTACTGTACATCAGTCTTTGACCAAGATCGACAAAACAAAACAAAAAAAAAATTTGAATGTGTGTCCTGAATGTGTTCACGATCGTGCTGGACTCGTTTTGAATACACAGGCCTGAGTATTGCTGCGGTTGTGTTTTGTTTTTGATATTCTGTCAAGCACTGTACACTCGTGTGTGTGTCTGTTGAATGTCCCGTGGTCCACAGCGTTGCGTCTGTTTTTTCGGTGACTTGTCCAACACATCCGAGTTTTTCGCTGAAGCTGTCTTAGCTAACAGAGCAAACTGTGACCAAGGCTGAAGCATTTTCAGGTTTTTTTCAGGAGCGTTTACAATTTGGCCAAATCACATTGTGAAGCAAAAAAAAAAAAAAAAAAAAAAGTGATTGTACGACCACATCCTGTCACCTCCTCTCAGTGTTTGAGTTCAACTCCCACAGGAACCATCTTTAGTGTTTCTAAATCTGCCCTTTCTTATAAATGCATGAAGCCATTAGTGTAAATAACCTCTCCATTTTACTCCTAATAAAACACACACTGGTGTTCAGTTGCTGCTTTTCATGTGAGGGATTTTAAAACGTGCCGCTGAGATAAAAATAAATGACGATACTCTGTCATATTGAGATTCTTATCCACGAGCAGCACGACCTTGACATCTCAGAGAATATACCCGGTTCTTTCTTTACTGCTTTTTCTTTTAAATTGAGCTCATTTGGTGGCAGCTCAGGCAACAGTGTGGCAGCAGCAGTCACCTCCTTCACCAAGAGCAATATTATCATAAGAGGATGTGTCAGTGAACAATGAGAAGTTTCTGGAAAGGCAGTAGAAATCCCTCTCTGTGGGCGATAAGGCCTCACCTGAGCTTTTATTCATTTGTGATTAATTTTAGGTTGCTTGTAATCAGTTCCTTTTTTTTTGTCTGGTTATGTTTTCTGTGAAATAAAAGCAAATAAAAGGAATGTATCTTTTTATGTACTTGTCAATCAAGATATTGTGTATTTTATTCTTTATCAGAATATATGAATCTGTATATTATGTTACTGATGAACACGTTCTGTATATTAGTTCTGCATTTTTTTTCCCACATGCTTTGCCCCTTTTTTTGAGTTGATGTCTACAAAACTTCAATAAAACTTAATATGTATGTAACAAATGATACTTGTACCCGTGAAAACATACAAAATAAATATGGTTTTGATTAAATTCCATATGTTGTATTGACATACTGTTTTTACCCATTCATTACATACTTGCTCCTTTATTACTACATTATTAACCCCCTAAAATGGTTCGTGTATCTTTTTAGGTCATGCCATTTAATGCTAACAATTTAAAAATATACTCATAATTTGTATAAAAATTCAATGTTGCTATTTATTCATGTTTATTATATTTTAGGAGGATTTTGTGTGAGGAAAATAATGTTTTTTTAAGAACAAATTTAAATATTCTTGCTGAAAACTAGTGACGCATTTTCACAATTTTGATATTCAGTCATCCTGCAGGATGAAGTTATAAAACAGGGATCATTTTTCACATATATATTTGTGAAGTCAACTGGGAGGAGAGCTCAGGGCTGACCCAAGACACGCTGGAGGGATTATATCTCTCGGCTGGCCTGGGAACGCCTCAGGATCCACCCGGAGGAGCTGGTGGAAGTGGCTGACGAGAGGACTGTCTGCTGCCCCTGCGACCCGGACCCTCCGGATAAGCGGGAGAAGATGAAGATGAAGACGAAGATGAAGATATTTGTGAAGTGTTGATTAATGTGTGATTCCACTGTCTTAAAATTCACAACCACCAAAGAAAGTAGCTAATTTTAAGTCTTTTAAAAGTTGGTACAACAACTATAAAAGCAGAGAAAATACTAAACTGACTTCCCCTAATGAACAAACCTGGATCCTGGGAGAGAGTATAAACTGGAAAAGAAAGATGCATTAGAAGGAAACATAAAATTGTGTCATTTTAGCCTAGATACATTGAAAAGTGGTTGGCACTTGTGCCTCACAGCAAGAAGGTTCAGGGTTCAAATCTCAGCTCGTCCCTTTCTGTGTGGAGTTTGCATGTCCTCCCTGTGCATGTGTGTGTTTTCTCCGGGTACTCCGGTTTCCTCCCACAGTCCAAAGACATGCTTGTTAGGGGAATTGATCAAACTAGAATTGACCATAGGTGTGAGTGGGAGTGTGAATGGTTGTTTGTCTATGTATTAGCCCTGCGATAGACTGGCAACCTGTCCAGGGTGTACCCCGCCTCCTGCCCGATGACAGCTGGGATAGGCTCCAGCAGACCCCTGTGACCCAAGTGTGGAGAAGCAGGTACAGAAAATGAGTGACTGACATTGAAAAGTGACAATTAATATATACAAATACAGGGTGACCCAAAAAAACAGAAATTTCTGAAGTGCATTTTGGCATACGTGCAAGTGGCACCACGGCGAGACATCTTTTAAGGTTTCAATTGCTATGAATAAAATAATTTTCTTCCATCGCTCTTGGTTTTATTGGATTGTTAAAAGATTCTTGTTTTTTTTTATGTCACCCTGTATTTAGGTATGCTTGCTCATTTAGAGGTTCACCAGTTTTAATCTAAAGGTTGTCAGTCCTGCATAAATACAGATTTCATGCTGCTTGTTGAAGTGATTGTACTGCACTGATTTAATAGATTTTAAGCTCCCTACATGAAACATGTCCTGTCAAACTGGATTGTATGAATGTAATATGGACTTGTCAAAACATGGAGTCTCCCACTCACTCAGGCTGCACAGAGTTCCCTGTAAGCTGTTGCCTATGTTATTTAATTATAATAGATTTGTCACATAGTTCAAGTCACTTTAAATGGACAAACATTAACCCTGTTCTGTAATAATGTTGTAAAGGTTGTTTCTGCTGCCCCCCAGTGGTTGAAATCAACTGTACACATGAAAACACACTCTTGGAAATGTTTGTGATTCAAATAAACTTTATTGACTTTGCGTCCAGATGTCAAATGGCATGCAAATACAGGCTTCTGAATCTGAAATAGTTCTTTTTTTTTTGTCCTCAGTTTGATTCTATTTTCTTACAAAACTACGTGCACCTTAAGTAATCAATTTTGCAGCGTACAAACCACAAAAATACCAGTTTTACATTATCAAATACTGCACATAGAAAACATTTACAAAGCACAGGTATAAAATTACAGCTCCCTTTTGCTTCTTAAACCGCATCCTCTCATCAGACGCTCTTGCTTTGCTTTGCCCTTTTACTCTGTGAACACTCCTCGGTGGAAAGTTTAAGGCCAGTTCAGAAAAGACAACCAATCACATACCAACGCCAGCCATCCAATTTTACTGGGGCTGAATAATTTGTTAACTCGATGCTTGTAAAACATGTTTACATCTAACGCCAAGGCATCGGTCTAGTACGTGTGCTTGGGAAAGTCATGGTGGTCCATTAAATAGTCTTAAGATTAGTTCAGGTTGTGTTTTGTGCTTTGCTGGGCTTGATAAGATGAAGGTTGTCTTGACAGTGGGGAGGGGTGCTACTATGGCCTTAATATAGTCTGACTGACAGCTACAAAAGGACAGAATGGCTACTCAGGAATCTTTGTGCTGTGATTATTGACATTTATAGACGTGAATGAAGACAAATTCAGCAGCGAAAAACTCTAATATGCCCGTCAGCTCAGCAGTGGTGTCTGTTTTTGCTCTCAGCTGCTACACTGGCAAACAGACATATATGGACTGCATGCTTCTTGAAAAATAAAAAAAGAAAAAGAGGATCTGTTGCTCATGAGGGCTTTCATCGTATAGCATAGTTATTCACAATGCACTGCATGCTCTGTTGAGTCAAAATTGCTTCTTGAAAATGTGGTTCGACTTTATATTTGTCATCGTGGTAGCTCAGCTGGTACCGACGGCCCATCCCCAGCTCCACATGACAAATAGGCCAAGAGTGAATGGCCCCAGCAACAGTAGAGGCTACAGCCAGTGGTTATTGCCAGAAGAAGTATTTCAGAAAATGTAAGGCTAAGTCCATGCTACTTAAAGATACAGCTTCTTTTTTTTTTTTTTGACAATTCATTTACATCTGCTTATGAATTGCCTTTGACATTGTACTGGGTCTAATCTTTCTCATCGTCGTCGCTTGTTATTATCATAATTATTATCATACCATCGTAAAGGTTAAATACAAGAAAGTCATCAGAGTAACCATGCGGCAAACATTTTCTAGTTCAAGGTACAAATATAACAACTCCATCAGTTTGACAGGTAAGTCGATAATCGGAGCGAAGGGGGGTGTCGGGGGGGGTAGCAATACTTTCTGCTCAAAACCCATCGTGGCGATTTAAATAAATAAAAATGCATTTCGCCAGACAGAATTCATGCTTGTTTCAAACACGGAGCTGTTCTTTTAAAACACAAATCATGAGACATACAGTATACAGTACAGTAAAAGGAACGGGGCCACCTGAACTGAAGCAGGCCAGACCCGTCGGAAAAGTCTTCAAAGAGACGAATATATATTTATATATATTTAGCAAACAAGATGACAAAAAAATTGCACTCCGTTCTGGTGTCAGGATTTAGAAATACATTCATAAAACTATACATATACACATATATAACTTCAGTACAATATTCCAAGCAAAATACATTTGTCAAAACTTTCAGTTGTGTGCTACAATAAGTGAAGCAATGTCTCCTACACAAAATAAGGCCATTGTAAACTGAACAAGCCCTCATTTTTGCAAAAATCTAAAGGCAGGTTTTGCCCACATCACCTCTCTGACTCCCTCTCTCTCCCGCTCTCTCCTCTTTCTCTGAATAATACCTCTGTCCTTACAAAAATAAAATACCTTCTCAACATATTACACAAGAGATGATTCAGGTTGATTTAAGATGCATTATTTTTTGCACGCAATAAAACTGGATTTTTAAAAAATGCCTAATGCGGGAAGCAAGCAAGTTTATGGAGGGTTTACATTCGAAACATCCACAACCTTTCCAGTCTCAGCAGTCAGGCTGATGCCATGTTTCATGCTTTTTAGAGTCTTCATAGCCAACACCTGATGGATCCAACAGTCCAGCTTCCTGCTTCATGCATTTATGTCACATCTAAAACCTGCTGCAACTCTGACATAGTTAACCCTGCTCAGTCGACAGCTCAGTTAATTCACCAATCTGCATCCAAATAAATAAAATGACCCTGTGCGATGCATGATGATCATGTGACACTATAGTAATTTTAATCCATGAGACAAAGATGCTCATATCTGAAAACCCTGATCCTTAGATTTGTGGTCCCCAATGTTAAACATGGATTTTTCCCAATCAATATCTACATATTTAAATCTCTCTCTCTCTCTCTCACTCACATCTTTTGCTGCCCTGCACTCACGATACATCACACAGTACTATAATTGCACCTCATTAAAAGACATACACCCACACTACACTTTGAATAAAGGCAATAGTAAAACTTCTCCTTTTGGTTGCAGGAATCAAACAATTTGGACAAAAACTTGGCATAAAGCCCTCTGCCTGCCATAAATACACTTCTTCTAAGATAATTATACATCTCTTTGCATTATCCTCTTTCAGTCATTCGAACAGTTATTGTTCTGGGGCTGCTCAATATACAGCAAAAAGGGACACATGTAGTCTCGTACAAGCTCCAAAACATCTGGAGAAATTATGAACAAACGACTGAACATTCAGCAGGGAAGTTATACAGGTGAAGAAATTTCATTTTTTGTTTTGTTCAGGTTTCTTTTCTTTCCATTTGTTTTCTTTCTTGTCAGCCAAGCTGTTTTTGTCTTCATAAATAGTGCACGCTAAACAGAAGGTGTGCAAATACCAAGAGTCCTTATGTTTTTTTACATCAAGCCAGCTGTCCACAAAGAAATAGATACGAATCAATAAGGTACAGAAAATTACTTCATAGACGGGACTATACAAGTACAGATCCAGCAAGGAATAGCTCCAAAACATAAAACAAACAACTGGAACCCACACCTTGACAATTCTTTCTAAAAAGGGTTGAATACATGATGAGAGGCTTTAAAAAAAATTACCATCATCATCATCCTCCCAGAAATTCAAGAATGCCAGAGATCCCTTTATCCAAAGTTCAAACGAGCGCTGAAATGTGAGTTGTATTAGTCTGAGATGCTGAGAAGACAAAACGCCTCGGATGTGTTTCCCTTTTTGCAGAACAATGAAGAGAAGAATTAGCTACTTAATGTGAGCTCATAAAAACATGTTTCAAAAGATTTTTTTTTGTTTACACTGCTAAAATAGGACAGCATACAAGGTTTGGTGTTGGCCTCAAAACAAACGGATTCAAACCAGTTTAAAAAGCCACTGAAGTGACAGAGAACATCTTAAAGAACACACCAGTAGCTTAGTTTGGCGTGCTACTCCTCTGCTGTCCGTCAAGACTCAGCCATTGCACATTTAACCAGAACAGCCAACAGGTCGCACACACCGGTGTCCAGCTTTCAGACGTAAATTAGATAGCAAATACAAAACGGGGTTTTTAAGTATTATCAAGGTTTACTCAAAGAGTTTGATTCGTCTCATTAAAATAAATGATTTAGGAAGCATACTTTTATCTTTAAAGCAATATTTTAAAGGTGATTTAAATTTACTAAGTGAATACTGTACAAGATCCATCAGGTTTTATTACAATGACAGTTGGCGATGGCTCTGACTGAAATCTAAAACCAGCGGACCTGTTTCAGCTGATCCAGTGGACCTCCACACTGACATTAAAAATACATCTCCATGTTGGATTTCAAAGATTTAGAGATCTGTAGTGCAGTGTGATTAAATGAAATAAAAAGTATTTAACCACTGCAAGTTTAGATTGCAAAAATAATACATAATTTACAGTAAAGTGCTATCCTAAACACAAAAACACTGAAGGATTGTTACTGACATACTGCACCTGAAACAAGTAGAACTACCATATATGGCAGTATATGCTAGCAAAGTAGTACTGGCATAATAGAAATGAATGAAAAATCATCTGGAATCAAATATATGTTTCCACCTTTTCATTACAGTCAGTATGACAGTGACCAAAGAGACAGTCGGAGGGTTAAAGGTTGTAGTTGTGGTGTCATCTCCCTGCAGCCTTCATCCAACAGGAACAAACAGTGACATCAAAATGGGGGAAAATCCACAGGAAGATTGAATAAGTCTCGGTGCTGGTAGAGAAAGGAGTGAGACTGTGGAACAAACAGGAACCTCAGACCAGAGCTGGTCACATCTCCCAGAATGCCTTTGTGCTAACTGCGCTGTGATACAACAGCCTGATACTCTAAAGATGAAGGCAGCATCAGACATCTGCAAATGTGTTGGCTGGCTGACTAGTTTGTTCTCTTCTTCAGCAGATAGCGATGATAAGTCACCAAAGCCCCAAACCTTCCCCTTGACCCAGTGCAGCGCTCATTTCTCAGGACAGATCGCAAAATAAAGCGCCACTACACTCCTGTTACATTGGTCAAGGCAAGCTAAATAAAAAGATTTAAGCACTTTAAAATGTTTCGCAAGCAAACATGCAGAATGCAGCCGATACATATAGAAACACAAATAAGTATTTAACTATCTATTTAGATATATATATTTATATATCTATATATAAACTCTGCCCTGTGAAAATGATAGAATAGCAGTGTTGCTACCTCACATAATAGCCATTATGTGAATATCCAAGCCTGTTACCCAGGTGTGTTTATGTGTTTGGCCGACCGCTCTCAGCGTGTGTGTGCACGTGTGTGTGTCTGTGTGTGTGCAGAATGTATCTTCTATATTTTTTTGCATTACATCTAAGTCATTGACTCTGCTACATATCCATACTTTATATTGTATACTACTTCACTTACTACTTATAGTAATAATAACAACAATAACAATTGCTTTGGTTTTAAAAAATAAAGTTTTTTTTTCTTAGTTTGGCATAGAGAGTTTAGAAACTGGCATCGGGATGGCCCTGCGATGAGTCGTGCCACGGAAAACAAAAACTTGGAATGGCACCCGGTGAATCCTACATGGTGTGAAATGTCAAAAACAAGTGGGTGAAAAATGCTACATGTTCAGGTAAATGACGTCTACTTAGAGTTGGATTGGCTAATATTTTTCTCACTGATGATCAGTGGGAGAGAACATGAACGTACAGTCGAGTATATTGTCCGGTAAAAGATATGGCAGCGGGTAAGAGTGTGTGTGTGTTTAATGTGGATGAGATCAGGTACGAATGGGTGTATATGTGTGTGCAAGTGTGTGTGTGTGTGTATATGCCTACCTGTCCTGCACTTCAAATACAGTCGTTGTGTATATACAGTACGTGTGTCTGTGTCTGCATGACTCTGCCTGCACTCGTGCATGTGGGGTGTCTCCTGTGGTGTCTAGGTGCACGAGGGGCTGGTGGCGCTCTCCAGGGAGGACTGGGAGAGGCGTCTGGTGAGGGGTCCGATGCTGGGGTCTGCCAGAGAGGAGGTAGGGAACAGCTTGTACCAGCCGCTGACTGTGGCAGACAGGTCCAAGTCCTCCAGAAGGATCTGGGCCATTCCCATGAAGCACTTGTGGTCCATACGCCCGTAATCCCCCCACACTATTACCTGGAGGAGAGAAGACAGTAAAAAAACAAAAAAACAATACGTAAATGTCTTCCTGTACATATTCAGGATGGATCTCTTATGACTTAAAAAAAAATGTTTAACCTGCAAAAATAATTAAAGTGGATGTGGGAACTGTCAGCAGAAAACAAAAGTCCTGTACCTGTAGGACTTTGCCCTGAGGACTCTCATCAAACAACAGTGCCTGCTGGTAGGTGGGGTCCAGATTCTTCTTCACTACTTTGGTTTTCTTCTTGGCCAAACACACTCCGTTCTCTAGGACATACACCTTCACGTAGGTTGCTGCAGGAAAAAAGAGAAAGAGACAAAAAAAGTCACTATGGTCCTCCTGCATAGTGAACCTCCATTAATAAATAGGTGTAGTTAATACCTGGTATGTTCTTGGAGCCTGGTTTGGAGATCAGCCCTCTGGCCTGGTTGACCTCCACCTCCAGCTGCCCTCCTCTGTCCACCATTCCTACATAGACATCCCCTGCAGAGAAGAAAAAGAGTCAATAATTATCACGATAATCAGATGAAACCCACCAGAAACCTAAACCACAGAGGATTTCTGTGGTGCTCAGTTAACCATGAACTGAAAGGTTGATTTGCAGCTACAATAGTCACTGTCTAACAGCAGAGGGCCTCAGAGAGCTGCAGACTGTCTGCACCATCACCACGAGGCACGGTGGAGCACACTCCTCTGTTCTGTTGTTTTTCATCACCAATGACCTTTACATGAAAAATTTATACCTCATGCAAGAATAACTTCATCCGTACTGAGCAAATACACTAGTATTGTGTAATATTTTTAGATGCACCTGAGAGCATGCGTGTTGTTAAAAGGCTTCGATGTGAATGTCTGACATGCATCTGAAGACATGACGGCTTTGTTTACATGCAACTGTCTGGTCGATGATTAATTATAACTAACTGTAATGATATGTGATACGCTCCTGTTTCACATATCTTGCCACTGTAGCACCTCAGCCACTAGTTTTATATGACAATGCAGGAGGAAAATGAGCTGAAGCCGGTAATGCTGGTCTGCTTCACCCTCAGCTTACCCATGGGGGGTGTAGCTAGTGTTTGCCGGCCTACGATCTGAGCGGGGCCTAGTCCATCCAGAAAGTCACTGAACTGACTCTCAGGCCCCAGGCGTGTGGTAGGGAAGACAAACCTGAGAGACATAAAGCAGAATAAGGAGCGATGCATGGATACTGTATGAGCATGGATGGATAGATGAACTGCGGGTCGGACACGCACGTTCCGTCGGAGCTATTCGAGTTGGTGCTGCCGTCGGTTGAGTCCTTGCTGCCCTGCCGTGTCACCCGGTTCCTCATCTCCACGGCGATGCCAGTCTCCGTGCTCCGTCGGATGGTGCTGCGAAGCTTCTTTGTCCCGCCATCTGAAACCCAAAGAGGTCACAGCTCCTTATTTAAATTGGCCTTATTTCTTCAGGATAATCCACCAGGCATAATAATAATCAGAGGAACTCATAGAGCTGTCTGATAAGGAAGTCAGGTATTACACAGAGCCGGCGCTGCATGATAAGCTGCTCATGTGGACCTGCAGCCCCATCACGTTGCAAACAGGTGATACGAAATAATGTGACCTTCTACTTTCTCTCCATATCATAAATAGTGTGTTTCCTCAAGCAAGATTTAATTAGGTTCTCATGCTTTCTTTATTTAAAAAAAAAACACTTTAAACTACCTGAGGATGGATGGATGTTAAGGTGAAATAACAGAGCGATCCACAATTCTTGCTTTTTTCCAAACTACTGGCTAGAAATGAGGAATTTAAGCTCGCCCTGGGAACACCCATTTCTCCACTATTTATTTTGAAGCAAGTTCACTCAAGCGAGAGGGCAATCTCACCTAATATCCACTGGGATGTCCCTGCGCTATCGAAAAATCTCTCCACTTCGCAGGTATTACTACAGTTCATTTTAAACAGCCAAAGCCCATTTTGCTGTGGCGTCTCTGAGTAAGGGGGTAAATCAGCATTCAGGGGGACTCCTGAGCCCCGTCTTGTGAGGCAGAAACACATGCAAATTGGCAGAAGGAAGAGTGTTGTGGGTGGCGGGGTAGCAAGAAACTGAAGAAGCAGAGCGCAGAATACAGAGGTGGGG
>OOFC01050254.1:3697-54077 GCA_900323345.1 Pseudochromis fuscus | reverse complement strand
TCATATATCCTTTCTTTCTTTCTCTCTTTTTTTCTTTCACTAGGCAGACTGTTACTTGTTGTGTCTCATATTTTATATACTATGTTTAACTTTGTACTTGTTTATTACTTGAGGTGAGAGGGGTATCAGCCCTTTTCAGGTTTCTTTTCTCACCTGCACTCATCTTATTTCTATGTAATGTCACCTTGTGTCTTTTTTTACAGTGCAAAATAAATAAAATGATATAAAGTAAACAATCAGGTCACACTGATGAAGTGCATACACATATAAAAGTAAAAAACAACGTTCCCTCATGTATTTCCAAACACAGATGTTGTTACCTGTCGCCCCTGTGACCTGTGACCTCTGGCTGTCACCCTGCCTTAATGTGTCTGCACACAGTGAGCAGGATGCTGCTCTCTGCAGCGATTTCTCTCCCATTCAATCCAATGGAGAAAGCAGTCAAACCCACACCTGTTTGAGCCTCCACTGGGCTGACATAGTTTCAGCTACAGACTTCATTCAAATCTTAAAGGAGTCACAAGACTTTGATCTGTAAATCTTGTATTTACATGTTTTTGTTATATTGTACTGTTTCTGAGTTATCACAGTGTCACAGTGTTTTCCTGCTCCCTTCAAGGTTCGAGTGTGTGTGTGTGTGTGTGTGTGTTGCCCTATTCAGAGTGAGTGACACAGGAGAGGACACAGCGGGGGAAGAGGACAATGAAACATGAGATGATCTCAGAGGAAAGATCATCAGAAAATGTACTAAAAAGTATCATAAACTTGATCGAACCTCACACAAAATACCATATTTTGGAAGGTTTTTTCGTGTTCTTTCATTCTGCATAGGTTAGAAAGCTGTCAGACTTATAGTTTAGGCTGTGGAGGGCTCAGAGTGACGGGAGTGCCATTTCTCCCAATGTGTTTGTACAGAGTTTAAGGCGATTTCACAGAGAAGCACTCCAACTTTGAGGGCTTATAAAATCCAAACGATTCGAGTAATTAAAAATGTTGGTCAGCACTGTCTCTTCTGTCATCTGTGAAGTTTTCATGCTGCTACCATGTACGCCCTGGGAGGAGATAGTTTTTAAAGAAAGTGAAATTTTGGTGTTCGATTTAAAATTGGCGTGCAAAGTGTGTATTTCCTGTTGATTTTAGCCTAGGGGTACCAGCGCATGATTTTTAGGTCTTGATGAGTACTACAATTCAGCTTTGTCCCGTGTCTCTGCGCCATCCCTGTGGGCGCCATTGGGAGCCTAGGCGGCACTACAGAGCCCATTTTTGCAGTGGGGGGTTTGGTTTGTCCATTTTATGAAATTTTTCACCAGTCCTGATGTGTGTGCCAAATTTGGTGAGTTTTTGAGCATGTTTAGGGTCAAATTAAGGTTTAAAGTGGCGTAATAAGAAGAAAGAAGAGAGAAACGCTACAATTACAATAGGGCCCTTGCCCCTGGTCAGGGCTCGGGCCCTAATTATCTCTGGATTATCATGATTTTTTTTTTTCCAGTGATTCAGTTTGTTACAGCTTTGTTTCTCCTGCGATGGTCTTCAGCCTTGCAAAACATCTCACCACAGCCCATTAGCAGCACTGATGACTCTTGAGCAGAAAACTGCAGCGAGAAACGTCATTAACATCTGTTTGTGGTCTATGCAGTGAGGTTGAAGGCCATGTGAAAACACAACACTGACGAGGGTAACAACTGCAGTCTGGAGCAGGGACCAAACATGGGTTCCCATGACTGTGTCATCCCCCTCCCTCCCCCCTCTCCTTTGTTGTTTTTCCTCCTCCCTCCTTCCCACTCACTGTCCATCATTAAATCTGTCTTAGTCTCCATCTTCTCCTCTTTCTCCACCTTCCCATTTCCCATACCCCTTCACTTTGGCCTTCAATTACCTTGATTTTTCTTGCTCTTCATCCTCAATTCTCCAGTTTCTCTTCACCTTGCTCTTCCTCTCCTTCTTCTTCTCCAAAGCATTACACCTCCTTGATAAGGAAAAGGTTACTCCCACAATTTGCAGGTGAAACCAGAAATAAATCTTCTGGTTTTTGACAGCAGAAATGATCTGTCTTCCTAAACTGCCCATAAGGAAAGTACTAAATTCCTCCCCCTGCATCTGTTTACTGCTGTGGTAAAGTGTGACACCTGGAGTCAACAAAAGAAACAGAGGCTCCTCACTAATGAACAGGTTCATGAAAATGACTGCTGAGTGAGTTAAATGAGTGTTTTTTGAACAAGTCTGTGTATTAACATCAAATGAGAGACAAAAGTGTACAACTGTAAAATCTTAAAACTACACTAATCATACTGGTCCTGTGTGTTTAGCAGCTGAAAGCACTGAGCTAAAGTTAGTAAAACACTGCCACTTAAATCACAAGGAAGATCATTTATTAACACCCAACCAAAACCAAGACCTTTCCATAACTCTGACTTAAGTGCTTTAAATTATGTGTATAAAACTCCACAGTGTGTGCTCACCTCTGACTACAGCATTAGTACAGAAATATAATATCTAACAACACAGACTTTCTACTTCCTGTATCTTGATTACTTTTTTTAATCAGCATGGTGCATGTTTTAGACATGATGCTTCCCTCACAATGATTGAGCATTTCTTTGCATTTGGCTTGAATGTGTTTACATGTGTAAATCAAACAAAGCAAACTGTAGCTCTTTGGTTACTTATTAATTATTTACTGTCAGTACAACTAGTCATTGAATAACTGAAATACACACTGCTTTGCACTGTCCTAAAATACCCCTCCTATGCTGCACATACACACACACACACACACACACACACACGTACCTCTCTCTGGTCGTGTGTGTGTGTGTGATATGGCTGTGATCGGGTACAGGTGGCAACTTCATCATCGCCACAGAAAAGTGCTATAAATAGTCTGCGTTTGAGGGGAGCAGAGAAACAGAGACGACATATGAACGCAGACAAAGTAACAAAGAGGATGAAAAAAGAGGAAGTATCATAATAATTAAAGTCACTGTCAGGAAATCCCATGAACATAAAAACCGAGGTCGCTGTAAAAAGACAGAGAAACAGGGATGAAGAGTACTGACGCTGTACTCGTCTTCCTTCAGTGTTCCTGGCCTAGGACCAAACTTGGAGCCTGACTGCTTCCCGTGGGGAGAGTAACTCCAGGCCTGAATTCCTTTGTGTTATTTCATGTGTTACTCTCTGCAACCATTTTTCCCTGAGACACAGTGTGAGCACCAGCCCTCATTAAACTCCCCTCACCAATGTCTGAAATGTTGGAAAACACACGGTATGTGTGTACAGTTGTGCTCATAAGTTTACATACCCTGGCAGAATTTGTGATTTTTGTTTTGGCCATTTTTCAGAGAATGTCAATGATGAGAGAAAAAAAACTTTTTTCACTCATGGTTAGTGGTTGGATGAAGCTTTATTGTCAAACAACTGCGTACTCTTTTTGAATCAAAATGACAACAGAAACTACCCAAATGACCCTGATCAAAATGGCCAAAAAAATCACAAATTCTGCCAGGGTATGTAAACTTATGAGCACAACTGTATCTGTGTGTGTGCAAGTGTGCAATCACATGAAAACAGACTTGTACAGATAAACACAGGCCACTTATTTTGTTTTCCTGTCTTATTTACATTCCTGTGAAGCTCCATGTTTGGGAGTTTAGGAGGGACTGAAAGAGCGAGGCGAGGGTCTTACATCTACAGAAGTCATTTCCGCTGTGTTGGGGAGGTCTGCGAAGGGTCAAGCCTTCCTCAGCCCTGACTGTGTGAATCACATAAACACTCAGTGAAACACTCCCACTTTGTACCTGATTACATCGCTGCTCCAGCACTCACACAGCGGGAGCCACACTCAGCCCCGTACACACCACTTCATACTACTATTAACCCTCAAAGTGCTGAATAGGTAATGATTTCCTCCAGTGTTGTATTTATGTCAGAAAGTACTGATTAATACGATCGAATTATTCTTTTTTTGTTTGCAGAGATATACCAATAAAACCTACTTGTAAAAATATGTACAGACTTTATTCTGTCTGTTAGTTTTGTGTATGTACAGGCAATGTATACACACAACAATAGGAGTGAGACACCATTTACATGAGAGTCACCGATGTATTATATCTTCTTATACCTCCATGTTTATAGATTACTGTGCAATATATATTATATTATATGTACATAAATGTAAAATCACTGTTATTTTGCTACATACATTACACAACTCACAATTTGTACATATTTTATATTATTTTATATAGCTCATACATAATTTATGGTATATAACTGATAGATAGATAGATAGATAGATAGATAGATAGATAGATAGATAGATGGATACATAATGTTACTCTTGGCATCTAGAAGTTGAATGACAAGATGCTGGAACATTAATATTTCCACCAGACATATCATTAAATTACAAATTGTCTATGAGCTCCAGCATTTCTGAAAACAACATCAAATATGTAACAATAGAGTTTGAAGCTTTCAGAAAAATAATAATAATAATAATGACACCATGTGTTCATTTGGATTCTTCTGATGAACACATGAAAATAATAAATTCAATGCTGTGTTTACAGAGTGATGCAGTAACAAACCTATTTGTATTTATGTAATTGTTGCTGAATATCAGAAAGTAATCGATTATATTACTGGTTACTGCCTAAAGTCACAGTGTTAGTATTAGTATGCATTACTTCCAACACTAAAATCCACAATGTACACACTTCAATATTGTGATTTATCTGTATTAATGTCTCTCCAGCTGTATGTGTGTGGCTGTACTTCACTGTCAGTGATGTTGTTAAACTAATTTTACCAGGCTGAGGGCTGAGTGAAAACGACTGAAAGAGTTTCAAGTTTCAGTGTGTTCCTGTACATGCAGCACAGCCCGACTGGGCCCGGCCTGGAGAATTTAGTGTCTCCGTCCACAGCTCATTTACAGCTGAGGTGACAGTCGGAAGTATTTGGCTAGTGGTGCATCTACAGCAACTTTCCCAGGCTTAAAATGGAAATGCATACTGCACACAAACGCACACACTGAACTGTAAATAAAGAGGAAACGTGATAGGTGGGTGAACCTTTGTGACACACTTAACATGCAACCATTAAAAACACATTCAACAGGAGTGATGCTCATTGTTCTTGGCTTGTATATGATGGGGTTTGTATGATTTTACAGTTTGATAAGTTACTGTGTAAAGCTTATGAATGGCCTCAACAGGAAACACTGAGTCTGCATGCACTGTAAAAACCGACAAGTTAATTTAACTCAAGTGAATTTGCAAACCTAATTACACAAATATTTTTAAGTTCATGTAACATTTTTTTAGTTTAAGTTTCTTCTACTATTTCATTTGAAGTCACACTAACTAAATTGTATAAGGTAACATACTAGGTATTTTTAGGTTAATAGTACCAATTAAAATATGGTACATAAAACTTAAGTGGACTTTTTATTAAATATATTGTGAATTGTTTAATTTTTCAGTATAAAATAGTTCACTTTATGCTAACTTGATGTATTTAAATAAAAAATTGAAAGAAATAACCCACTTTTATTTTCCATATCAATACGTTTGTAGCTATGATTTTAGATTTGATCTTGTGTATTTTTTATGATACAGTAAATACATGTGTAAATATGAATTTTCAAGTGTTTGCATGTCAAAGTAATGTGAATGAAGGCTAATTTAACTGGCCACTGGGGCAGCGACAAAAATACGGAGTGTGGAGTGGTGGCTGGAGAGGGACCAGTCCACACTCCAAGGCACTGCTGAGGTGCCCTTGAGCAAGGCACCGACCCTCCCCCAACTGCTCCAGGGTGTGCTGGGATCGCCGGCGCCCTCACCCTATCCCCTCTCAATGCATGTTATGGGTCCCCTATGTGTGTGTAGATTGTTTAGAGGGGGCCCTGTGTTTGTAGGGTGGAAATGCCATTTCGTTGTGTGTGTTTGTACTGTGTGCAGCATGAACAGTGACAAAATAAAGCTTGCTTTATTAGGTATTATTATTATATTATTTATAAAATTTACACATTTATTCAAATTTTTGTTGTGAAAACTTTCATGGTTGTGGACATCTGACAATAAACAAACAAATAGTCCGTTAAGAAACCTATTTACAGTAATACTGTATTGTAGTTTGTTCTATAAAAAAAAAAAAATTAATGTGTGAATGTGTGGATGTACATTTTGGATTTTATGGCCTCCAAGTTTTACTGTTTTGAGCATCGTCATACCATAATGTAGTAAATAATAATAAAAAGGTCGCTGGCCACAAGGGAAAGCTTTCGTGTGTGAAACGAATGTACGGAAGTATTGCATTCACATGAAAAAATAAATATTGAGTTTTCACGAGATAATCACGAGAAAAAAAAATATTCAAAAAACGGGCCTGTTTTTCCGAAATTCAGAAACTGAATATTCAGAAAAACAGAGGGCACTTTTTAAATATTTTTTTTCTCGTGATTACGAAAACAAATATCTCGTTATTTCAGAGCAGAGCCGATTTTTATTTTTTCATGTAAATGCAATAAGAAATGCGGGTGAAGGTGTTACAAAGTTGTTCCAGACATCTCTGCAGTAAATGACCAGCCATCATCCCTGCTGTGGATATTTTTTGCAGGTGCAGCCCGTCTCGGTGACGCGCACAGCTGCGCGCGCTCCGGCTTGCTCTGTACCTCCCACTTCCCCAGCTTGTTTAAGTGTTCGCCTCCTTCACTTCAATGAGCTCTATTGTTGAAAAGTGTGTGCGCCCCTGAACGCTGGCGGACCTGGGTCTCCAAAGCGGAGCGAGTGCGCCGCGGTGGTACACCTTTCAGTCTGAACTCTGCGTGGTAACATCTGCTGCTGCACTGCCACAAGAAGTTAGTGAAGGTTTTCGGTCTTTGCTCCGAGAGACACGCCGACACAGTGGATAAAAAGTTTGGGTAGAAGCTGCTCGAGCGCATTCCCGCGGACTTTGGATTACTTTGGCAAGGTAAGCTTATCCTTTTATCATGATGTTTAAACTTTTAAATCGCGTTTTTGTGTGCGCTGAGCCGCACACTAACTCCCTCTATTTGTCAGATGAAATTCATACAACTCTGCAAACTCGTGAAATCGTTTAGATGCTGTGATATCGATTAGAGCTGCAGAGTTAATCAGTTCCTCTGTCAGGCTGGACCTGAGAGGCTCTGATAATTGATCCAGCCTCGGCTCCCTGTGCTGCTTTCTACTCCCAGCCCGCTCCACATGTGAAAGCTTTCCCTTGTGGCCAGCGACTTGGTCCGCTTTACTTGCATTCCGCTCCCGGCGCGGGTCAGTATCTGGGGTCAGGATCTGCCGGAGAGGAGCGCTCAGGGAGGCGCACTAACAGCGGAGACACTGGCAGGAGTGTTTCCTATACAGATATGTGAAAACAGGATTAGCGCTTATCTCTGTCGTTGCTTTGGACCGAGTTAGTGTTGAACGTATCAGATGAGAGGTCGTTATCTGCCCCTCCACGGTCTCTCTCTCACCGCTGACTGTTTGTTTTCACCTCAGATGGCAGAGTTTAATCTGGAGGACTGCTCAGTGATCCCCAAACACAAATCGAGGTATCCCCATTGGGATGCACTCTGCCAGTTTAAAGTGCTGACTGCGGGTCAGCTTGTCAAGTGTGCTTACATACTACAAGTTTGCCATTCATTACCTATGGTTAGCTCTGAAACCAGTTTGATCAATGGTGCACAACAGTTGATCATTTTAATAATTTTTCATCATAGAGGAATATGAAGAAACACAGACTCCAGCCTCTCATCTTTAAGACTTCTGTGCGCATGTTTTGAGCACTGAAATAAACTACTTAAAACTAATAAAAAACAAGCAAATTGGAGGAACTTCTTGTGATGACCATTTCTGTCTCATTTTTAACCTACTGAAGAATCGACCACCTAACATAAAGACTTAAAATATCTCTCAGATTGTATACTTCAAAAATGTCTAGCGCTCATCTGAGTGAGAAATTCACATTAGTTTGTAAGAGTTTGTGTAGGTTAGGTGAATATAGTGATAAATGAAACAGTTAAACAATTACAAAAATAGTCTAAAAGTCCACTAATCATGGAAGTCATTCATCAAAGGACCTTCGCCTCATACTGTCCTTTTCTTGTTTTATGCCACTGTGAATAAAATGATTAATTTTGGACTGTTGATAAAGTACAAAGTGAGTGAAGGACAGTCAACAGAATACTAATAAAGGACAATAGGTACAGTTATGTCTGGGATATTCACATGTCCTGTTGTTTGGAAATAGATTTTTTTTTCTTATTCACTGTTATAAATAGTTAAGAAGACAACTGACATATCACTTGTCTTACAAAAAGATAAGAGAGATTTCTTATTCTTTATTCATATCTGGACATAATATAAATGTGGCAGCGTGCAACAAGAATGTCTGTAACGCCTGACTGAGTTTTCCATCTAATAAATGTAGACAGTAATATGCTGACTCTGACCTGCTGTCTTTACCTCATAAAGATCTGCTCTGCGAGGAGGCAGTAAAACAAACCCAGTGTGAAGTATGAGTATGGGAAAAGCAAAGAAAGGTGGAGACAGAGGGATGGACCCGAGTACGTTCGAGGAGAGAGGGAGAGAAAAGCAAACATTCCTGACTCTGTGTCTCAGCAATTTAATTAAGGTTTTTGTGAGATGCTGCAGCGAGCACCTTGAGGTGAAGGCTTAACCCCAACTCCCCCCCCCCCTCGTTTCAAACTTGGACTAATCCCGAGGGTCAGCTAATAAGTGTTCGGGTCATGCCACCATGACAACTAAATAGGGGGGAACCTGAAGGAAAGCTCTGCAATCAGAGAGTTAATAACCCCATGAAGGAAGTTAAGAGGTACAAGGTGAAGAGGATCGAGTCATGGATTAGTCACAGTGCATGTGTGTCTGTGCGAGTGTGGGTATATGACATTTTAGTTGTTATCCGCCACACTGACTAAAAGCCCCTCCTCTTAGTGGGGTTTAAGTGTGCTGTGTGGAGCTCTAACGTTACACACACACACACACACACACACCCCTCCCTTCAGGTCAGTTTTCGGTCACTGTACCACTAGTTGAGTTGATTCCTTTATATGGAAATAACATCAATGACACAACAAGCTGCTGTTTATTTCTAATGTCTGTAACTACAGTCATTTTAAAGCCTTGAAGGACAAAGTTTTCCTTGGCTTTCAGCGACAACATGTCTCTCCCCGCTGTTGTCTCCACCAGTTTTTGCCATTCTGTCATTTCTGTCCTGCTCTCTGCGTCCACTGTGTGTTTGACATGTGCAGACGTGACATTTTTACCACTGCAGAGAGGCACGCTCCAGCCTCACCCTGAATGTGCTCCTCTGGTTTTGATCTGTTTTCCATCTCTACTGCAAGCTTAATATTTTCTCCAGATTTGTGTTTCATGTGGAGCAGGATGTCACACTTACTCTCACTAAAATCCAGAAGAGACGAAAAAATGATGTCGTTCTTGGTTATGTTCAGTGACAGACTTTTTTTGAATGTACAGTGGCGACCTTTAAAAATGATTTCCTTTTTCCACATCTGCACATGATAATTACGGTATGGTTAACCAGTATAGAAATATATAGTTAGAGATGGACTACTGAAAACTTGGTTAAGGTTAAAAAAAGATTGTGGTTATAGTTAATGACATTTAAAAAAAACCTCATCCATCTCATCCTGCACTCTACTTCCTGCATTTGCACTACATGTTGCATGTAAATTGCCATCATTGTCTTAAGTTTTAGGAGGAACTTTGACAAAATCTTCGTCTTGGTCTTTATGTAATTTTCTTTTAGTTTCTTGGAAGCTTCGTTTGTCCAGTGCAAACTCTGTAAGAATGGATGTCTCCATGTCTCTAACAGTTGGTAATGATTCTTATTTTTATTTTTTAGTGGAAAAAGATACAGAAACAGGTCAAAAATAAAAAAAAATCAAAGTGATGATCTAAACATCCCTGTAAATCATGTAACCACATTAGACAAAGAGGAATTACCCTTCATCTCTATCTCTATCTTCAACCAGAGAAAGGCATAAAGACATGACATCTGTATGTTTGCAGCTTCCATTGCTTTGTTTTGATGTACAAACTGCACATAGGTGGAAGAAATCCTGACCCCCCTCTGTCCGCTGTGCAGATGTGTGTCTGGGGTGAGCTGAGCTGCTCGTCAGCTCGTGTGGGAGTGTTGAAGGGAAACAGGGACCACGCAGACGTCCAGCGTCAGGCTGATAAATCATCCTGCTCAGTTCACTCATTACGCTGCTCAGAGTTTGTTCCCCTGGTTGCTTTGGTATTTTCCAAATGTAACAAATTATCCAGAGATTTAAAGCTGAACACACTAACATCAACTGTTGTTTTTGGCGTCCTGTTTTAATTTTAGTCTGGTCTTTGTGTCAAGCTGTCATTTTAGTTTTTATTAGTTTTTTGTTTTAGTCGCGTTCATGCTCTTTTTAGTCAAGTTTCAGTCGACTAAAAGTCTGAGCATTTTAGTCTATTTTAGTCAGAATTATCCAGGACTATTTTTGCCTGGATTCAGTTGAATAAAACTGTATTTTATTCTCTTTTTAGTCATGCAATTCTGTTTAACACAGTCAATATAGTGTAAGTACCTAGTAGTATAGACAAAACCTAAGTTTTCTTTTAGCCAAACACATTTCACAAAGGTTATATTATTATAATCTTATTATAATCTTACCTTATAAACTCAAGAGTACATCAATTCATGACACAGATAATGCTCTGATTTGAATTGACGACATATTATTTTACCAACCAATCATGTTAGAAGTACACAGACACATATTTAAATAAAAATAAATAAAATCGCATCACATGACAACTCCAGAAAAAATTGAATACATTCAAGTTTAACATAAAGACAAAGAGGTGCCTGAATGCTTGGGCGACAATAACGTAAAAAAAGTGCAAGTAAAATGTGTGTGTCTGTGAGTTTGTTTGTTTCATAAGTTGTCGTTAACACTGACCCATCGCTGCTGCATCTTTTAAATAAATCTGTGAGTGTGGATTGAGGAAGTCACATCACCTGCGTCTGTGCAGACACAGGAAACAGAAATACTGCAAAATAATAATTAAATGAGACAAAATAACATTATAACATTTCGGCTTGTCTCCTTTTGGTCAATGAAAATGAAGAGACATTTTAGCATAGTTTATATTTTGAAAACCACATTTGGTCTCGTTTTTATTCGTCAACAATATCAGACTATATATTTAATTATAGTTATCATCACATGACCAGCATTTAAAGTTGATGATGATATTTAGTCATAAATTTTGTTGATGAAAGCAACACTACTGACTCCTGTGTAAAAATTCAAAGTAACTTCTTGGATTGTTTGTTCTGTCTGACCAACAGTCATAAAGACATTATATATATATATATATATATACATGCAATAAAAAACAGAGAGAGGCTGAAGAAGCTCATGTTGGAGCAGCTGGAACCAGAGGATGTTCAACAACATTTGTCAGATCTTGTATTTTAAGTAATTGGTAGTGAACATTGCTCTTTATTGCAGCCTGACACAAGCATCCAAATCTTGCTCGAAGCATTTTTAGCATGGTCTGAATATACTGTTTAAATTATGGCTGTTGGGATATTGCTATGTTTGGTTTCTGTTTCCAGCGACATTAAAAGGCTTACATTACATTTTTACAAGCCACTTTGACACCAAAGGAATTCTAGACTCAAACTACACACAACAGGCTGAGACTTAACATGCTCACCAGAGGGGAACCTCTGCTTTCCTTGAGCTAAAACCTGGCCTCCTCCTCCTCCTCCTCCTCCTCCTTCACCCCTGAGGGATGGTTTAGGGCTTGTTACTCCTTTACTAACCCATGAAGCGTGTCTCTAAGTACCTTCCCCCTCATCCTCAGTGTGTGTTGTATAAACATGGTGGTCCAGTAGGATGTAAAGACACATACAGACTCCTGCGTGGTACCAGGAAACACTGCGAGAGAATAATGTAGGAACACCAGGCTGAGATGACTGCAGCTCTTAACCTTGTGATAACCTGAAATCAGCAGTTTCTCCTGCAGATCATGTCCCTTAATAAAGTGTTGAAATGAGAAAATCACTGTCACCACAAACTTTCCCTGGAAATTCGCCCTTTCAGAAAATAGCAAATCCTCTGTTTCAAGAAAATAGTGTGAAGCACATTTTGAACTGAGGGCAGCAGGGCATGTGCTGTGCTGTGTGTACGGAAAGCTTTTATATTCAAACTTGCTACCTAATCTGTCTGAAGTCTTTAAGATAACACCCTGCCCCCTCATCTTTTGACAGCAGCCATACCTGAGGGTGAGTGTGGGTTTGCACAGTGTGGTAGATTAAGGAGACCCCACCTTCCAGGCCCCCTTTTCTGAGTCCCACTTATTTTCCCCTGAGGGAACAAAGTCTGGCTGTACACACATACACCCTTTCATCCCCATTCAACAGCCCTCATTCCTCTGCGCGCACACACACACACACACACACACACACACTCAAGTTGCAGTAGACAGTGGCCTCAGGGCTGCAGGGCCTCACAGAGCACTTCAAAGGGGCTGAGATCTGGACCTGTGATACTCTGAACAACTCGAAGGCACAACAGGTGAAGAGAGAAGCAGTTTGACCAGCAGAAAGTAGCCGGCAGTGTTGGTTATCATGGACGCGTGCACTGGAGTTGCTGCACGTTATATGCATCAGGATGTGTAACAGATTGTGGAGCTGCAGTAGAACCAGGAGTTAGTTTAGTGAAATGTGTTGTGGCATCAAGCTTTTTCTGATTGACTAGACCTTGATTCTCTTATTTTGTGCATCTGTAAGATTGTTTGTGTCCATCATGGCCTCAGTTAATCCTCAGTTGTTGAAAATATATTGTTGTGGTGAGTGTAAACCACATGAATGACCAGCATAGGTACCGTATTTTCCGGGCTATTGAGCGCACCTGTCTATAAGCTGCTATTGAATTTATCCAAACAGTTTCATGTGGTCCACTCTGACCGGGTCTGATGTGACGAGGCTAAATGTATCGGAGGCACGGAGCTTGCTAGCTTGTAAAAAGCTAACGAGCTTCGTGCCGCCAATACATGAGCCACACCGGTGTTTAAGCTGCAGGGTTCAAAGCGTCGGAAAAAAGTAGCAGCTTATAGTCCGGAAAATACGGTAAAAAGTTGACTGTTTTAACACGGAGCTCAGAACATAGACATCCAGTCACTAAATAGATCAACACTTTCATCTAACTTGGGGATTAAAAACAAATTTAGTCTGTTCCTTCATTCTTAGACATTTATTGATGATCCCATTAATCATTATTTTGTTGAGACATAGATTATCTTGCTGGGAATGTCTGTATTTCAAATGAACTGTATAATATGCCTTGAGGAAAGAAAGTGATGATTAGACTTGAACAAAAGGAAAATTTGTATGTGAATAGATTTAAATTGAGCGTTGTCATAGTAACTACGAGAACTGTCCACAAATATAACATGACTGTGCAACTAATATAACTATCTATGGCATCTATGTTTTTATATTTGGTTTAACAGAAAACTGCAAACTGTGCACGTTATCCCATCCCTAACACACTAGCATATTAACCAACTGCTAATATGCTAGCTCGCTGGAAGCTCTTGAACCCTCTGTCTCCCAACCCCAGTCCCTACCAGCTGAGCCACTGCTGCAGGTTTTTCAGGACTTCATTTTGTTGAAAACCAAGGTCAATTAATTTATCATTTTTTGAAAATGTATTTATTAGTTTATTTGTCAGGGACAGTGCAATGAACATAGAATAAAATGCTGATGTGATACACAGAGTATGTAGCATTAAGCTAATTTGCAACTCTTGTCCCTGGATGGGCTTTTCAAGAAAAAACAAAGAGGTAAAAGGAGAAAAGACGAGAGAACAAACAAAAGTAAAACTCGCATACAAACAAAACAAACCTGTAGACTCTACCCGCAAACAAACAAAACAAAAACAGTATAGACAATACCCACATACATCAGTACAAACAAAATTATTAATACAAATATAAAAACCTGATTCCCATTTACCTGTTCCATTAAAAACACCCTCCCTCCCCATATACAGGTACTAGCTATAGTCTCGGTTTAAAAACATTTTTTAATTATTTGAATAAATGAATGTATCTGTATCACAGAGTAAGGAGGCATTTTGTAGTTCAGTTTACAGTACAGTACAGTTAAATAAAATAAACTGCACTGTATTCAGTACTGTACTGAATTCTGACAAGTGAATATATTCTGTATTTGGATCAGGCTAAATTTAGCTTTTTAAAATAATAGCATGCCTTAAAGATTATTGAGACTTGGCTCTATCACGCAGCTGTCTGTATTACCACAAACAAATGAAACAAATATTAATGGATGTGAATTTAAGGATTCCTCTTTGAAATGTCAGAGGATAAAATTAAACTAAATTATAGATTGTGTTATTTATCGCTTGAGGAGACAGCATGTGTAATTGAACCCTGTGGACTAAAAGTAGTTTTGCAACATTACACATATATGTAAAAAAGTAACTTTCAGCTTAGCTCAATCACAACGTTGGCTGCAGGCACGACACGATGCAGCTCTGCAACAGTCAGAGGCTCCAGTGTTTGTGCACACCAGGAATTTTTATTTCTCTGTTAAATAACAGCCGCAAGCATGTTTGAAACAAGTTTAGGGGCTGTTTGTGTGTACGCTCAGTCTTGCCAGACCTAGTTTGTTGTAACACTGCAGCTCGTCGTAGTCGTTCATGCAGTCTTGTTTTACGCTGCTTCGAGGAGGATTAATGTGAACCACACTGAAATACACACATCAGGGAAAAACATGATTTCAGACAGAACTGATTTTATACAAGAAGTACAGATATTGTACATTGGTGCACGCTCTTACATATATACACACTCACATATGCATGCACGCACAATCACATAGTCTTCCTTGGAGGACTTGCTGCAGCTGGCTTGGGATTAAAAGGTCAGGAGTCAAAGGGCGAACCAGTCAACCCACAGACCGGGGCAAGAAGCTGACGAAGCAGAAGACACACAGACAGAGAAACGACTGCATACCGAGAGAGTGTTGAATCACAGTCACATTTACAATCCAGATTATCCAAATAAGAGGAAACTGACTCTTTAACCATATTTCTGTTTGTGATGATGCTCGACCACCAAAGAAACAGTTCAAAGCAGCAACATGGGACTGGAGCAACATTTTCAATTGCTGCTTGTTGTTCATCATGATGGGAGCAGGTTGTGGTTGGCTTGGCCCTAAATGACAGATCTAAAGCATCCAAATTAAACTACTGTGGACATGATGAGTGTTTCTGTAAATTAAAAAGCAGAAAGCTGAGAACAATTATACCAATCAAACATTGTCCGCTTCAGCACTTTAAACTTGCTGCTTTAAGCCAACAAGGCATTGATTATTTCCACATCATTTCCACACAGCATGTGTGCAGGGTGAGGCGCTCTGGTCAACAAAATTTGAGGTTTTTTATGAAAGAGACAAACATCTTTTGGTGTGGTGTTGTCCTTGTTTACTGGATAAACAGACAGAAAACACAAATATATCCAGGTTTTTGTTTGTGAAAACATGGTCAGTACAATTTATTAAAATTCCCTCTGGCTTTCTAACAAGCCGCCTTCGAGTTATTGCTCTGTCATCTGACTCAGATGCATCATTTGCGTCTGACTCGGCACTTTGCAAATCATCGTCTCGCTAAACCCAGTGTAGCAAACTGTGGCTGTGGGCAGACCTGTGGTATTTTTAATTTGGACATCTTGTTCACAGATGAGAAGCGAATGCCACATCAAAGAGACAAAAAGTGGATCAAATGCTAGGCTGCCGTAGTTTTAACACACATGGCAGTGAGAGGAGTGGCAGTGGGAGTGTGTGCATGCAAATCTATATATTAAAAGAAAGAAAACCAGAATGTGCAAAAGTCATAAATAGAACAATATTAAACTCAAGTATGGAGCTGGGAATGTCTTTGTTTTTGATATTTGTGTCCTTAAACAGAAATTATATACATAGTTCTTGCTAGCTTGATTTCATTAGCAGGGGTATTTGGGAAGGTAGCAGCTGTTTTGTGGTTCAAATGCCCTCAAACGTCTTAATTCATTTTCATATCATTGTAAATTAGTTATGTCATTAATTATCCCTTCAATGCTCTTTTTCACTCAGCATTTTAATGCTCAACATTTGATGCTACATAAAGTAGCAATCTCTATGTGCACTTGCTAGCTGCACACCTGCTACTGTGCATAAGCTGATGAATGATGAGTAAAAACTTTCTGGTCACATGGCCACATGTTTCAACAAGTTTACAATTTTCATTGGGTATAGATATGCACAGACAGAGCAGTTATACTACAGAAGTCTGTGTGGTCTGTGAAGTTGCTAAGTGTGCTAAAACATTAGTTTGAGGAAGCAAATTAAGTCATAATTATGACCTAATTCATTACCCGTTTAAAAGGTGCAGTTTATTTGTTCTGAGGCTGCACCAATTGAAAGTTGTGCTCAGATATTTGTCAGGCTGTGTTTCTCAAGACGGTGTTTATTTACTAGTGTATGTCATGTGTACTGTACCAGTACATTAGCTATGGCTGCTGGCTAAAGCAAGACGCTCGGTAAACACAGACAGACCAATGCAAGTCCAAAACAAACAGTCAGCAGGTCAGTCAGCTGCAGAAATGTTATACTCTGTACCTCTGATGAGGCCAAAACACACCAGACTACAACAGATGGGACACATCAGACAAATTGAGGTAGCAAGGATTGATGGGGCAATTTCACAGACTCCATCCTGGTACAAAATAAACTCAACATATCTCTGTTGAGTCTTGATGAGGGTCTCGGTCAGTTCAGAGACATCTGGCTTTCACTAAACGCCCCGCTCATTTAAAGATGACTATTGCCATTATTCAAAGGCTTGGTAAGGTGTGGGCTTCAGGAGGGGTTTCCCAAGTTTATTCTAACATTACAGACGCACCAATAACTTCACATGTTGTTTTCATCATATTTGTCTTTGCTTGATCACAAAGAGTCGTGTGTTGCACAGAGAAAGCTCCTAAAAAATTCTGTTTATAATCCTGTTAATATTTATTTAACTTCAACTGTTGCTTTCTAAATAACTTGCAATCAAATGTAAGTTTAGAGAAAAACATGTTTTTGTATTAATTACTTGTCTGTTAGTGTAGCTTAATTTCAATAGATTAGGGCCCAGTGCTGCAGGTTACTTTCAGTGGAGCTGAAGCTGCTAAATTACTAAACATGCTTAGTTGCATGTTCTTTAAGACATAGCTTTTTCATGTGTACACGAGATTTAAATCTTTCAATCTGAGTTTATTATTAGCTATCAATAATAAAGGCAGTTCAGAGAGCGACAGCTACATGAGAGTTTCACTGAGAAATGATCTGGACTCGAGTTAAAGTCAGTTTTTTTGCTGCCTGTGAAGTTTTTGAAGGTATCTCAGAAGATGTCAGATCTACAGAGAAACATTGAAAACAGCTGAAAACATTAGATTCAAGTGGGTTTTTTTTTTTTGTGATTGATATGTTTGGTGGATGTGACTTCCTGTTTTACCAAATGAATCCCCTCCCACTTCAAACCCGGAGTAAGAGCAGAGATAAAACACAAAATACAACTTTCAGCAACAGGTCTTGTGCTCATGCAGGACCTCATCACTCCTCCAGTGTGCTCTCTACAGATCAGTCCCAGTCAGGACCAGTTTACACCACAGCTGAGTAAGCAAACAACAGTGCACATGGAGCCAGAGCTTCAGTTATGTTGAAGCAAACATACAGTATTTTTATAAGTGGCTGCTTGAGGAACAGCTGAGTCTTAGAGACACCAGCCAGCTCTTTGTTTTAACCACACTCACAGGCACAATGTGTTTCTAGTAATTGTTCCTACTAAAAACCTCCAAAACAGAAACAAAATCAAAACACTTACACTCCATCTAAACTTCTGATGCAGAGTTTAGATGCAGTGGAAACCACATAAACTCAGACCACAAGAACTGAAGTGATCCCGTGTTTGGATCCAGTATTTGCTCAGTACATCCAGTGACACTGAGGAGCAAATCTTTTGAATCCCATCAGTGACCTGAAGTCATATCTAGAGAGAAAGTTTGAAATCACAGGATGGGCAGAAATGGATAAAACATGTTCAAGATCAAGTAGCGTAACTTCTTACAGTGTAATAGTAGTATTCCTGTTGTGCAGAGAGATTGAACCTCTTTGAGGGACTGGTTGTGAGTTTTGATTGATCCGTAGGAACACGTTTTATTACTTGTCAAAAACATTTCCTCATTTCTCTAACTGCATACCTGTGTGTTTACTCACAGCTGCTGTCAAAGCTATTGAGAAAATCAACCACACCACAGAAACAAACCTCATGCAAGGTCGTCATGATGTTCAGCTGAGTGTAATCCTCTGCTGGTTAAACTGCTCGAGAGGCTGACGGTCGCATGTCTTCCCATGAAATTGAACAGACAGAGATGCTATCTCTGAAGGAATCTGAGGGAAGTGTGCTCTGCTTTCACAGGACTATTTTAACTTCTGTGCAACTGACTTTAAATGTTTAAATTGAACTTTTTATGTGAGGTTTAAAAATATTTTGCAACATTCTGGTGGCTATTTCAAGTATTTTTGACCGTGACGTTATCTCTTGTAATTTGTGTGTTCGTGTGTGTATGTCTCTGTGTGTGTGTGTGTGTGCGCGCATTACATAAACACACCATTTTTCTCCCCTTTCCAAACATCCCAACAAGCCTCGAGGCCTTTTTTCAGAGTCGTGTGTCAGCGCCTGGCCTGCAGTGGAGCGTGTCGTTGCCCTTCCTTTGCAGTTCTCCTCCTCAGAGTCAAGTTTCCCTGCACAGTTTGCAGTGAGGTGTTTTAACACATTAAAATGACGTGTTTGTGATCAAAGGGAAGCGCTGGGCTGGACGAAGCAGCATCAGGGGACTTTCTGAAGTGCATGAAGGTTTTGACATCTTTACTATCGTCTAGTAGCTACACTGTTGTCTGCTATTTGTCATTTTTATAGTGAGACTGACACTGCACTGACTTCATAGTTTCATATTTTTAGCTTGGAGTAGTGACTTTACAGTATAACTGAGATTTTTATTTATTTATTCTTTGGCTTGGCATTAAACCAATGTCCTGTCTTCTCCTCTGAGAATCCAGTTTATATCCTGTATCCTGCTGGTTGTCCATGAGCAGAAATATAAACTAGTGTAGCTGTTTGCATCCATGTTTCAATACATAAGTCAGTCAGTTTTTCCACTCTTTCGACTTCATGCAGTTTGCAGTTTAACATCCATACCATCCCTTCTCGAAAAAGAAAACAAACAGAAAAAGCAAGACTGACTGTTGATGTGACCTTTGACCTTCGGGAGCTAAATTACTTGTAGAACAACTGACAGTTTTTTTTTTTTTGCAGTGTTAAAACTCAAAGTAAAAACAATAAATTACAATCACTGTGACTTGGAAGAACTTTGCTGTTTTTCAAGGAGAGTGTTTGAATCCTGCCTCTGCTGATAGTAAAGCAAGTGCAAACACAGAGAGAGAGTCTGGCTTCTGTCGTGATTAATGGTGTGTTGAGGAGATAAGCACTCTGATGTGTGTGTGTTTATATGTGATGTCATCAGTAGTCTGAATTCAGACTGCTTTATGAGCTTAAGTAAACAGAATGAAATTGGAGCTTTTTGATAATTTTGTTTTTTGTCTGATAGCTTGATATTGAGAAATTGTTTCCTGAATAAAAGTGTGAAGATCTGTACAAACTTATTTCATTGTGCTTGTTTATTTTTTTCCACAGTGACATATTGCTGAAGTAAAGTTTGTCCAACCTAAAATTAGTTCCATATTTTCCTTCCATGTCAGACACAGCTCTCCACACAGTGGCCCTCCCACGACACTTTTTACGTGTCTGTAGCTGCTTTCACACTGTGAAAATAATGGCAGGGAACAGGTCTGGTCTTGTAAACTTGACAGAGCAGACGTTGGCCTGGCCTGGCTCTGAACAGCACCACAAAGGGTTAAAAAAAAAAAATCAGCTTTTCTGTTCCTGTGTAAAATGTAGCCTTTGTTTCTGGGTCATGAACCAGTCAAGGTCAGTGACTTTAACCGAGCCAAACAAACACACACGCAGCTCAGTTTGCACTAATTGATTCCCCTTCCACTGGAGACGTGTGTGTGTGTGTGTGTGTGTGTGTGTATGAGTGTGTGTGTTCACGTTAAAAAAATCTGTCAGGACTTAAAGTGATTAGATGAGTGAAAAAGTAAACACTCATCCCACACACATGGCAAAACAACATCTTACTTCAAGGATACACTTCTACACACAGACTTTAACTATTTAAGAAGGTGAACTTATTTTCCAATTATTATCCAATTATAATTGTGTGTGTGTGTGTCCTGGCAGTAAATCCGTTCACACTCCCTGACCTAAGACTGGGTTAATGAGGTGATCCAGCTGCAGGGGATGGCTGGTATAGGGTCTTTGGTGTGTGTTTGTGTGTTTGGTGGGTGTAGCAGAAGCAGGATTCATCATGGTGTAAAGTCATGTTTGCACGAGACAAATGCACTGTGCAGACGTGTGACTGGAAATAACAGCAGTAATTTTTGCAGATTTTCCAGTGCAAGTCCGTCACGCCCGGAGATTTCCTGCACAAATTGTTTAGAAGGTTTTGGTGCAGACCGAGGTCTCATGATGATACCAAGCCTTGCCAACAGCAATGCAGCATGCAGTGTGCATCTGCAGCTGAGGCCGTGGTGAAATCTGAAATAAACTGTAAAGATTTACAGAACAGACTTTCTGTCCTGCTTTGCACAGAAGGAAAAATGATCCACTGTCATATAAATATTACATATTTCAGTTTGCATAATTATACCATAATAAACAGGCAAAGGCAAAGCTTGCAAATAATGTAGTCCCTTACATACAACATTGGCAGGGCTTTGCCCCAACATTACTGTCTGTGTGTGGCCTTGGAGTTTCTGCAGTAAGATGATAATGTCATGGAAATAAAAAAACCTCACTTGTTGTAATAGGGGGAGAGGATTACAGAAACCTGTTGTTTCAGGCTCAGACAGACTTGCAGAGTAGGGGTTGTACTGCTGTGGCAGAAAGTTATGATCATTGCACATCCTCATATATATCCAAAAGCAACAACAACAATAAAAACAATCAAATCAGCTGAGTGCAACATTTAAACTCAAATTTATATCTCCAGAGTAACATTTTTCCAAGACAATGTCTGGGGTGAATGATCAGTCTGTTACTGCTATGCTGTGTGTAGTGATGGTCTGATGGTAACTCAGGTCAAAGATGATCTCTGAATAGCAGTGCCACGTGATTTCCAAATTTGGACGTGGTTGTTAACATCTTGGTTTGCACATCATGCATTTTAAGCTCCCTACAGATGGTCCATGTGGACCAGTGAAGGACCAGAAAAGATACATCTCAGTTTTAAGTGTTGTTTTCCAGAAAAGTTTGTGCATGAATGTGGCACAAAAAAAGAGATCTGTCAGAACCAGATCTGGGCCTGAGGTTTGGTAAAAGCTGTAACGATGCCTCTCTAGACTTGTACAAACTAGAGGGGAAGGCATCTACAACCCCACATTGATCCCCACCACAGTCCTGCCCGACGTGCACCCTCCCAGAGGCCAGACTTTGGTAACTGACAGCTGGGCTTTGACAAATCCTTAAAATGGGCCCCTATTAGGTAAGAGTCCCTCAGGTGATCTTCTGTCAGTAATCAGCCCTGGAGGTAGAGGAGTGGATGGATGGAGGCTGGAGATTAACGAATGCTCAATAGTGACAAGTGAAGTGTATTCGGTGTTCAGGTGAGATGGTGGGATGCAGTCAGAAAGAAAGTGCAGGGAAGTTTTACATTGGAAAAAATGCCAGTTAAAACCTCAGTGAACCTTTTCTTCTACTGAAAGACATTTACTGCTTCTGTGGCTTCTGTCAGTGTCTTAGCTTCAGAGGAAATGCCGATCCCTGATGTGAACAGCTCATTAAGATAAGCGACAAGTGATGGCAGGTCGGGAACTGACAGATCTGAGGAGGTTGATTGAGACTCTAATAATAGACCTGTCTGCTTCGGGGTGAAGAGTTTCAGTCTCCATCTCAAGCTAATAGAAGAAATTCACTAGAAACAATAAATTAATCTACTTAATCTACAGATTTGGGAAAAACAAGTTGTATTTGTTATAATCAGTAGCAAGAAGTTATCTAAGGTTTTGTCCAGAGTTTATGTATTAACTGCACTCATTTAGAAAAAAAAGTAATGGGTCTGTATTCTGTTGTAGGACTTTAAAATGCACATGTAAAAGAGGTTGAAACATCTGGAGGATTTGTAGCTTCCCTGAGAGGATTTAACAAATTGAGTAGTAAAAAGAGGAGGAGGAGGAAAAAAAACACAAAAAAAAGCAGGCATGTGTTTGACAGGGTTGAGTCTGTTGCCAATTGCCTGCTGGCTCACCTGCATGAAGCTGACTGCAGGTGACAAACTTATTTCAAACTGCTGACAGACAGAACCAGCTCAGAAGTACTGGAGTGTGAAGACACACACACACACACACACACACACACACACTAAACCCTCACATTCATGACTTTGCGGCTGCAGTTGTTCATGCAGGATGCCTCATCCCTGGCATTTATACCTTTACCACCTCAGTGGAAAAACCGGTCTCACCAAATGTCATCTTAAGCCAAAGGGTGTGACCAACTGTACCACAAATAGACGCCACCAGGCTGATTGGTTCCTCCTCTAGCACATATTTCATTATCTGTGTCTCTGTTCTCTGAATACACTGTGTCTGATTGATCTTTGCTGGTGTGGTTGTTTGGCAGAAACTCAGGAATCTAGTAAAAAACAAACGACTGTGGAAATGTGTGGAAATGTCATATTTTGTCAAGCTTAGAAAATCTGTTGTTGTTCAGATGGACAGTGTGGACATGTGTCTCTTTTAAAGAGCTTATTAGACATACTAGAGAAAATGTCAGGGAAAGTTACTTGATGGAGTTTGTGACCACTAGTAGTGCTGCAGCTGCAGTAGCTTTGATCAGCAACCAGTCTGTGCTTGGTGTTACAGAGGTTGTGCATGTGTGTTCCTGCATTAGGATGACAGGATACACCTACAGCTCTGCAGTCTGCAACAGTTTGTGAACTGTTAAGTATTAAGAGGAGTATACCCTCAGTACTTTGTGTAGTTGCAAGCATAATGTGTGTAGTTAAAAAACAAACAACAAAAAAAACATTCAGTTTACATTCAACTGCTCAGATCTTGTCTGATCTGAATCTTCACAGACAATAATGAACTGACCATTTACAACAACTGGTCAAAGTCTCCAAACGGCTTGAATCCACCCTTAACAAACCAATGACTTTCATAAGGACAAAAAGTAAATGTTTGTATCATAGACTGTATGGACAAAGCAAGTGGGGCTCAAAAATTAGGCCAATGGGGAAGTGCAAAAAAGGTGCAATACACCCGACGACCACTGGAGACTGGCTCCAACAAACTCTGGCTCCAGTTGACTTGAATTCAAAAAATTGTCATTTTCACTCATGAAATACTCGGTCAGTAATTTTTTTCATAAGTCATTTTGATGTCATTAGTTAAAGTTAACTCATGTTATCAGTGATCTGGTGGTCCACCTGAAAAAATAAATCATAATTAAGATGATATTAGACTCCAAAAGGGGAGTATTTAGTAGGGATCCACCAATCATTGTCCCTGCTGAACAGGGTGATATTTGGCATTTGGACACTTATTGACATTGACCTTTTTTATTTATCCGACAGCCGATAAGATATCAATTGAACACTGGTTTATTTTGGCTCTGATGCCGCCACTTCTTCGTCTGTGTGCAGCCACAATATAGTCTCCAGCATTGTCCCACCCACCGCACCATCTGATTGGTTACACGGCACAGGTAACAGCCAACCAGCAGTGAAAGCTGGGGATGCATGGTGCTCTCACACAGATGGCAGAGCAGAGCAGCTCCAGAGATAAATGTCTGGAAGGTAAGTGAAGGCAGCAGACTCTCCTGAAGCTGTAATAAAAGCCTCCCAGTCCTCTACAACTTCACAAGTAACTTTACTGTGAGACCCAATACCGTTATGGTAACATAAGCGGCTGCTTGGTTCACAGTCCCTCCAGTTGTGTCTGTTAATCACTGGAAACAAGGCTGCTGATAATATTTAATTTTGACGCCAGTATTATCACTTTTACCACAAATGAATATCGTCCTCAAATATCAGTTATCAGTCTCCTTGACAACTAATAATCTCTGTCGGTGTTGGCCCTGAAAAACAAACCATATCGGTCAGTCTCTAGTATTGAGCTGGATGGACAAGCCTGGTCTCCAATCAGAGCAGAAGTGGAGTCTCATTCACATTGGGCAGTGTTCTCGGGGTCAAGGGTCTGACCCGCCTCCTCTTTCCTTGTGTCATATACAAATATGGTCACTCCTGGCTCCAAACAACCAACATGGCAGCGGTCAATGCTGATCTCTCGGCTTCAAAGCAGGAGTCCACAAACCAGTGGGTGATGTCACACCTTCTTCATCCATTTATTCATACACCTCTATAACTGTCAATGTTTTAAACAGGACCTTTTTATGTTTTCTGTTCTAACTACATCTTTACAATGTTGAGTGTTCGTACCACACATCTCTACTGATGAGTGATGATTTTAATTAGGTGTACCAGAGCACCAGAGTCCTGGCACAGAAACACCAGCAGGATGCAGCAATCATCAGTAATACTAGTTACACGTGTTATAAAATACATGTGCTGTGGGAAAGATCTGTTGGTGGCTCAGAGGCAAATCCACAAATTTCAGCTTTCACAGTATAACACTCCTCTGCTGTCAGGTACTTGTCACTGCATCGGTGTTTGGAGTCAGTTCAACAGGATATCAAAATCTGTTCACGAATGTGTCTTTTGGCTTTAGCCCACAAGCACCTTAAGCTACAGACGGATACTGTCATTTAAAAAAAAAAAAAAAGGCAGGATGTTGGATTTTACTGGAAACAAATTTGCTCAGAGCGACATTCAATACAGATGAGAAGGTTTAACAAGCACCTGAATATTTATGACAGCAGCAGAAGCATAGCTGACATCTCTGCCATACCTGAGTCAGAGATGCCAAATAATCAGGGTGTTACTGAGACTGAAACTCTCCACTCAGCTCAGATCAATGTCAGTTGGTGATAAATTAGTGACAGTTATCCAGTTTATTTGGTGGTTGTTTGATGTCATTCTGTATCTTAGTTAATGGGGAGTAACCAGGTTCATTATCACAGCAGGCCAACATGCTTACATTAAGATTAGTAGACTGTGTAGCCTGTTGTTTCCAGTGTATCATCAGTGTAACTGTTTTAAAGCAGACACCTGATCCCTGACCTCTGCCCCTCACCTCAGTGAAGCTGGTTTTACAAAGAACACAAAGGTTGTCTGTTATTGTTTGTAGTTATTCCTGGTAACACAACAAAAGCAGAGACAGAGGACAGCAGTCCACTGAGACAGTTGCTATGACGCCCATTTAGGTAAAAATACAGCAGGTGAGAAGAGAGCTGACTCAGATCTGATCAGGACCTCGAAGGAAAAGGAAATGGAAACTATGTGTGTGGCTCAACATTTAGACTAATACGTAGATGTGTGTGTTATTTCTTTCTTGAGTTTAGTGTGACATATTTATGTTTTGCTATTATGAGACAGGAGGTGACTGTGCTTTGCCTGCTTCACTGTGGACATAACACAACAAACCCTTAACACAGCTTCTGGTATTTATTAAATATTCAAAGTTGGAGAATTCTGCATTTTCTCTGTTTTTTTTAAACAATGTTTTTAATTTTCTTATTGTCCCCTTGAATCTCTCTTGGTTTTAATACAGATCATATCATTCAGTTGTCAACATCCAGCTGTAAACCACCACAAAGAGGACGACTAAGATATCCCCTACAAACATGGCAAAATATAAAAATGCTGTGTACTCGGTTGTATAAATAAGACCTCATGTGTGTAGCAGCATAATCAGATTATAAATAATCATAAGATTATTTTTGCAACGTGCACGGTCAAATTCCAGATAATACTTAGTCTGATGGATGAAATTATTGTTGCCACAGTATCTGTGAAGTTCTGTATGTTGGTCTCTTCACCACTATTAGACTGCCATGAATCTTTGTACAGGGTTTTATGACCTTAAAGGATAAACCCTAATGGCCTCAGTTATCATCTGTATTTGAGTATAGGGCCACCATTACACACTTGACAGGTTTGAACTCCAGGTTTTGTGCAGCCATTCATGGTTTCCAGATGATGCTCCCTAATGACTTTGGTGATCCCTAAATTTTCCGCTATCACTACCATAAGTTTGACATGTTTTGTTTGATTTGAAATACTACTGCATAGATTGACATTAAATTTGCCATCAGGTCAACATCAGCAGTTGTGTTTAGTTTGTGTGTGCTCAGTGTGAGTGTGTGATTACATCCTTTCACAGGCTTTTACACAAACACCCTCACAGCACAGGTATACGGGATATATCTTCTTACGCCGACCCCGTGTTCAGACCAAGGTGATGTGAATTTCCACCTTGCGTGTACTTGTGGACGTATATTGGCAATTTCACCACTCACCAGTAATAGCCAATAAGAGCACTCCTCCTGGTAACTGCAAAAGTGGTGGTCACCCCACTTCTTGCTGCTTTTACCTGTTGTTGAACAGCAGCTCTGCTTCCTGGTACAGAGTTAAAGTTGTGTCATAAACTTCTGGATGGACACACAGCGACAAGAAGCTCATCCTCCATTGATGATCAGTGATGTCAGAGAAACGCTGATAACACGTGATGCGAATTTGTTGCTGGAGTTAAAACATTTTCAACACTTAGACTTTTGCGTCTATTCGCGTCTCACCTATTACGTACTCCCATCGTGCAACAAATTTGCGTTGCGTTCAGTGTGAAGTCCCCCTGAGAGATTTAGAAGGATTGTGGTCGTTAAACTGATTTTTCTGGTAAGGTTTTAAGGCATGAGGTAACAGGATATTGCACTTTGGGGAGGTGGTACTAACTCACGTCCACTGTTATGTTTTTTCCAAATGAAAATGAGGTAATCTCCCTGTAGACCAACTTCAGTTATGATCTCCACTCTGCTGCTTTGTACCTTCATTCCTGACTCTCGCTCTTTTCACCATAGTCCTGCCAAATCCCTCCTCACCTCCTTCTTTAAAATGGTAATCCTCCAAATCTTTATAGGTTTAGCTTTGGTACAATTGTGCATTGCTTTGATGATTTTACTCCACACACACTCATTAAACTTTCTGTAAGTTACTTGGAAGTTTCTTATTTTTATTTGATTAAAATCAGACAAGAAAAGGTTCACCCTTTCCTGTGCAACAAAGCTTGTTTAGCTGATGTTAAATGTCAGACAAGAAAAAGGAAAAATCAGTAACGTCAGGTGGAAGCACTGAATCCTTTTGTCCAACTTACTGTAATCATGTAAAGTCTGTTACTTATGAACTGCAGTGAGGAAAAGTGATGCCTGGATCTTTTCAACTGATCCAACAGCTCCTGAACGTTTTCTTTGTTGTTTCTCTTTTCAACACAGACACTGGGTTGTTTTGGTCCTAAGTATTTTGAGTCTGTCTTAGTCTAATCCTCATTGTTCCCCCACTAGTATGCAGTGTAGATGAATGAATACCACGAGTCTATGAGTTATGCAGAGGGACAGAAAAATGTCGTCTTTGTATTTTTCAGCACAAGCTGTTTGGATAAAACAAATTCCAAGTGAATCACATCAGGGGCAAATACACATATTTTAAAAGAGATCATCTTTACCTAATAGATGAAAGAATTAATAAAATGAATACAAAATGTGTGTGTATATATATGTGTGAGTGTATGTGTGTATATATGGAGAGTGTGTATGTATGCATGTGTGTGTATGTATGTATGCACACACTGCCCAATGTGTATATATTTTTTTATTTGTCACATGTACTCCCGGGCCAGTGTTGATGTTTTTAAAAACCACTTAAAAACTCCTTTATTTAAACAGGCGTTTTAGTCAAAACTGACCAGGTGATATGTGATGCGTATCTTTTTAAAAAATGTTTTACACTGTATTTATATTTGACTATTTTATACATGCTCTCTTACTTTCATATGTATTTATATTTTATATACGCTTTCTTTTTTATATGTTTTTACTGTGAAGCGCTTTGTGACTCCTGTCTGTAAAAAGTGTTGTATAAATAAAGTTTACTTACTTACTTAGTTACATACACAATACAGTATGCAATGAAATGAAATGAAAATGAAAAAGCCGTGTGTGGCTGTAGGTGATCTATTTAATTGTAATGTATAAGTATTAGTATTTTTTCAGATCACTAGTCAGAAGAATTGACTTTAGCTCATGACATCAGAATGAGTATTTCATGATTATAATTGTAGTCAGCATCAAGTGGCATCACTGGTAATGCAGTTTTTTGTTTTTTTTTTACTTAACCATTGGCTTCACTTTCTGTTGCTTTATCCATTTTTTTATTTACAATCTATGGTTTGAAACTGTGCTCCAGATTTTAAAAGTAGGCTTCAAGTTGTATTAAGGAGTAGTAAAGAATAAACTTCCTTTCAGTAACTGTCATATTGCAGTAGTTGTGCTTGTGGAGGCTGTTTGACAGTTTTCTTCCACCTCAGTTTGAATATACAAGACTGTCATATCTGGGTTTTGTCTTGCACCTTCGGTTCAGAGGAGCCAGTGTTTGTTTACAGCAGATTGTGGATAAATGGAGGCAGTTGTCAGCTACCAGCTTTTAAAACAGCAGATTTCTGTCTCTGTGTCTTTGTCTTGTGTCTGTTTACCTCTCACACTCACTGCCTGCTAGTCTCCTCTCTTCGTCTCTCTCGCTACCTTTCTCTTATCACAGGGGAGGACAAAGGTTTATGTGGGCCTCTCATTCTGTCTCACAGTGAGAGATGGCTGCAGTGTATTGTGGGTAACAGAATCCAGCTGTGTTGGAGACTCTGTGTGTGTGTGTGTGTGTGAACATGTGCAGGAATGTGTGTGTGTTCATGGCTGTGTGCTGTGCTGCTCTGCAGGTTGCTGGTGTGTGTTGACCTGTTTCATGTAATGTTGACAGCGATGTTTCTCCTTCATCTCTCATACCCTTATCTCATACAAATAGCTGAGGATATACTGAGTGCTGTGGATTTTACTGTAGCAGCAGAAAACATTAAATCATCTTCAGTCGATGAAAGAGCAAAGAAAACAGATTAATTTTTGACTTGTATTGTTTGTTCTCTGAAGTTATTCGTGCTTTCATCTTTTTTCTTTTCTGTGGCTGAACTAAAAGAGTCAAAACTTAGACTGTAAAGATTGTTACAAACACAACATGTAAGTTTGTTCAAACTCTCCTTATTATATTACTTATACTACTCTTATATTAATACTAATGCTCGTGCTCCTGATGATGATTTGATAAATTATTAAACAATTTAAAGGTTTTAAATAAAATTGTGGACAGACAAGTCATCATTTACAAGTTGTAGTTGGCGACTTTAGAATTGTAGGAGCCAACTATCGATTATTCTGGCTTCCATTTGTTTTGTCTGGTTACCACGGTGACAGGGAGTTTGGGTCACATGGTGCACCGTGGATGATAGTGACAGGTTACGTTAAGGAGTGAATCACTTGCACTCGGTGAGGAGCGAGGCAAGACTTGGTAGCCATAATTTTTTTGTTGACCGCTTAGCTACATTTAGCCACATCACCGCACTTTTTCTTTTGGTTGACAAGTTCGCAAACTGTGTGCACGTTGTCATCTACCGCGAATGTGATGCGAAGGCCGCTGTAGTTGCAGTTGTGTTTATTAAATCGTATTTGGGACTCAGCGTGCTTCTTAGCAGCAGCGCGTCAGACAAACTTTTACCCGACCTGATCTGCCTCAAGCGGCTTAAGGAGGAACTGGAAACCTGCAATAAAAATAATAAATGAAACTAGAACTAAATGAAGAATTACACAGCTGTCTAGTACAACATAAAAACTGCCATTCCTGTACCAGTGCTTTTACCAATGTTGTTATGACAACATCATATCCTCAGGGAAAGAATAAAGGGTTGAAAAAAGTTCATAAAATAAAATTGAATCACGATATCTTATCATTTAATTAAGAATTGCATCATTGGAAAAGATAAATGGGAACAGGCAACAAAATACTTACACTTCTTCTCTGCTCATATTTCTTCACAATTAAATGTTTATTCAGTTGTGAAGAAATATGAGCAGAGAAGAAATGGCAATGATGCACCACAGACAAACATTTGGAACAACAGTTCACAGTTCATCATCATTATGCTGTTACCTGATGTTATTACCAATGCTTTAAAACTTCATGAAAATGAGAATATATAGAAAAAAGACACTTTCCACAAGGGGAGTCTGAAACATGATTGTTTCAACAGGGTCGATTTATTAATTTAATAAGGAATATGTTAGATTAAAAAACCTAAAAGACCTTTTTGTTTGTACAGTTAATTTTATTTTTTTGACTGTAAAAGACACATTCTTGCATTTGTATTGCCTTCATTCATTTCCTGTCATCAAATGATTGACTCAGTCAGTGTGTGAGCAGTGACACCCAGACAGACTGATGAGCAGCTTTAAGATCTGGATCCTGGAGCAGAGCGAGTCTTTAAACTAAAACATCTACCTGAAACAAAAGCAGTGATGCCCTGTCATAGCACCACTCCTCTGTCATCTGTGGAGTATGCAGTCAGATTACAGACGTTTTCATTGCGTGCATGTGTGGGTGTGTGTGTTGTATTGTTGTTTGTGTTGTTAGCTTCCTGTCTTAGCATAACAACAGTGATAGCAGGTCTTCTTAATCCTGGTTGATGTGACAAGTGGTTTAGTGTCTTTGCTCAGACAATTGTATTTCTTATTGTTATGTCTCCTCTGCTCTTTTGAAGACATCACACTGGCATTAACACTTGAAGACAGTGTCATCTGAAGTCTGACTGAAGTTTGTTGCATGTCAAAAATCAAACATCATTCAGTGATTTACAAGAAGATACGACACATCCAGAATCCATTGTATTCAGTCTTTTTTGTCCTGTTGCCCCTTACTTGTTACTGTCAGTCAGCTCTTCAACCTTCTCGTTTCCCTCCTATTTTCCTTCCTCTTCCTCATTTCAAAGGACAGATTTCGAAGGAATATTGTAATGTACTGACACACCCAGGCCTGGTATGTTATGAGGAAAAGGGAATAACTGGAGGAGACAGAGCAGAGTGGAGGCATGGTGCTGGAGGTGCGCTCCTGGCTTTAATAAAACATCTTATGTTTCTGCTCAACTTCCAGCTCAGGACACAGCAGGTCAGAGGAGGGGAAGAGAGAGATGAGGGAGAAGAGGAAAGGAGGAAGAAAAACAGGTGATGTAGGGCCAAGAAAGGAGACTAATAAACATGATGACAAATCATCCACTGGTTTACTATTTGTCACTTAAATTACTTTTAAACAACAAATTCATCTGAACAGTTCAGTGTATGTTAGAAAATCTGTACATCGTTTCTTGTTCCCAAGTGTTTAGAAGTTCTTCCATTTTTTCGTCTTTGTCTTTTCAGTTTCATTTGCTCTCAGCATTTTGGGAGTTAAACCTCCTTTTACTGTTGCAAGGTTCACTCTCAAGTTGGAGTGTTAGTCACTCTCAGACACGCTGACACTACACAGACCTGTCCAAAATGATCCAGAGGAATCATTATTCCCGCGCTCCAGTTGGTTTGCATTTTGTTGATCACACACTCCAGCACAGATGATTCAGCCATGTCCCTGGATGAATAATCAACAGTGTCCACATCCATGTCTGATTAATTTACATGAGCTTACATCCTGTTCTAAGGGTGACTAGTTAATAAAAAATAAATACTACTAATAATAACACTATATTATAATAATATAGTATTATAATAATCGTATCTTATCCAGGACAGTGAAACCTTCTGCCCTCAGTGATCAGACTCCAGTCAAATAGCAGCATTTGAACAGCCAGCTAATGTGGTTCAAATGAAAAACGGAGGAAATAGAAAGTAAGTCAGGTTCGGAGTGGATGTGATTGTTTATCTTCGTTGACAGTGAAGTGAATCACAGTATTTATTACATTAAGGTAGCACTGCCTCTGATGTTGCCCGGGGCAGTAAATCTAACCACTGATTCATGGACTCTACTTTTCTGGAGCAGCTGCACGGACAGAACTAATATTTCTTCCTCCCACATGGGAAAAGAGTATAATTCACACTTCGGCTCAATCACCTGCCTTTGTAGAGCTCAATTTGGACAGTGTAGTTTCTTAAATGTGCTGTAATGTTGTGACGATTCAGAAAGAGGTAGATAGGGAGATTTAAAGTTTAACTGTGCTTTTAACACTCACAGTATGTGGGATCATATTTGATCTTTCTCCATCCTCCAGCACTGTTAAACACTTAGTTTCTCTTGGATGCACTTATGCACCTCCCCTCTTTACACCAGGTTCCTGTAGTCTTATATATGGCATTCATATTTTTTTTTTGGTAATTGTGTGAATCGGATATGTTTGTATGTAGTAGCCTTGTGGGTGTAGGTGTCCTGCTGCATTACTGCAGGCTGGATTTCATGAGCCAAGAACTGTGATATCAATACAAGAAAGAGGTTGAACTGGCTTCAGTCCCCGTGTCAGGATCACCCTGGGTGGGCTGTGTTAACCTCTCCCTTGGCCTATAGGCCCTTATCCCTGGGGTGTCTGCTCATTGTGGATATGAAGTGTTACAGTGTTACAGTTCATATTTGTATCTGCCTTTGTGTGTATGGAGAGAAGGGCTGATTCAGCAAGTGTGTTGAATCCATTTTATTTTACTCCGCAGTATGTCTGGTGTTTGCATGGTTGAATGTGATCATATGGAAACAGTTAATGAAGGAATAAAGAAAACAAATCTCTGGCATTTGTGTTTCAACAAATAGAAACAGGATTTAGGTATTATGTTCGGAAAATGTCTTCTAACATCATTTTCATGGCAATGGTGGCGATTGAGGATTAACATCAACCCTTTCTCTCTTGCTTATGTCTTTCAGAGTTGCCGCCTGTCATCACCATGTTACGTCACTTCCTGCTCCTCCTTCTCTGCACTGGCCGGGTGTTATCCTCTGACTGCCCAGCAGATTGTTCCTGCCAAGGCCAGGAGTCCATATTCTGTATTCATCGACACTCCAGCACTGTGCCTCGTGTCCCCACCACCAAAAATCTCTATATCTTTCAGAACGGCATCGTCACTTTGTCCCAAGATGACTTCAGAGGCCTTGTGGAGTTGGAGTTACTCGACCTGAGCCAGAATGAGCTGACAGAAATTCCAGATGGTGTGTTTGAGATGCTGTCAAAACTGAAGAACTTAGATCTGTCCTCTAACCACATCACCCACATTTCCAAAGACAGTTTTTCAGGACTGGTGCAACTGGAGAGGCTGTATCTCCATGCAAACCGCATTCAGAGCATTCACCTGGAAGCATTTGACGGTTTAGAGATGCTACTGGAACTCAAGCTACAGGGGAACCAGCTCACCTACCTGCCATCCATTCGGTTTCCCAGGCTTCTCCTCCTAGACCTCAGCTACAACAACATCCCAACCTTAGGACCCTCGGACCTCCAGACTCCACACCTAGAGGCGCTCAAGGTGGCTGATTTAGGGCTCACCTCTGTGGATGAAAATCTTATAGCCTCCCTGAAGAACCTTCATGACCTTGACATCTCGATGAACCAGCTAGATGAAGTGCCCCAGGCCTTAAAGCAGGACTCCTTGAAGGGTCTGATAAAATTGAACCTGGCTGGAAATCCATTGGGTGAGCTGAGGGTAGAGGACTTCAACAAACTGTCTGGACTTCAAGAACTGGATCTCAGTGGGCTTAATCTCCAAGGGTTTCCCCAGAGTTTTTTCCAAAACTTTCCTAGGTTGGTCCATCTGACAGCTGCTGAGAACCCATTCAACTGCTTGTGTCCATTAGCCTGGTTCCCTGTCTGGCTAAAAGAGAAGGACGTTACTCTTGGGAGGCCTGAGGAAACCAGGTGTCACTTTCCTCTAGTTAATGCAGGGAAGATGCTTTCAGCACTGGAGCACAAGGATTTTGGATGTCCACCAACAACCACAGTGCAGATTGGTTCCCCAATTGGAAGTACTCCTGCGCCCCAGATCCCAACAACAACTCCAGAGGCTACCCATACCAATGCTATTCCTCCTCCACCGCTACCTAGTGAAGAAACCATCTCCACAAAAACAGATAGCTACCCCCTTCCACCTGAACCTCCAGTCTCTACTAGCTCCACCAGTGGGGAATATGGGCAGCACATTTGCCCACCAAACATCTGCCTCAATGGGGGTACTTGTAGTTTTGACCCTCTGGGCCAACTCAGCTGTCTGTGTCCCTCAGGAACATCTGGCCCCTACTGTGAAAATGTGGATGAGGTTCCTGAGCCGCCCTCAACAACAGAAGTTGCCGTAGTTGTCCCTGCGCTACCCGATAAACTCGATGCCATCAGCTCACGGCAGGTGACATCCACATCAATCCTTCTCGACCTGCATCGCTTCATTGAGACACGACCACATATCCGAGGCATCAGGTTGACATACCGTAACCTCTCGGGGCCTGACCGTCGGCCCATGATACTGAGTGTACCAGCATCCTACCCTGAGTACACTTTGCGGGGTTTGAAACCCAACTGTACATATTCAGTCTGTGCCAGTCCCCTGGGGGAGAGAACCAACTCTAGGGCCAACAGCTCTGTAGAAATAGGGTCGTGTACGGAGGCTCGCACTGAAGGGGTTCCACTGACATCCCTAGAGCCCTGGGTGGACACAGAGACCTCAGTGACATATACTCTCATCTCTGCTCTGGCTGCCCTAGCGCTGGTGCTGGGGTTAGCCGTAGTGACTGGCACGATCATCTGCCTGCGGAAGAAGAGGCAGGCCAATGTAGGGATGGAGCTGGAGCTGGGTCCATCTGACCCTGATCCCATGGAGCTGGAAGGGATAAAGGCCTGTTTTGAGAATGGTGGAAATGGTACACTACCCCTCAAGCAGCCTGAGATTGATCGCTGTCACACTCCTCAGCCACCTCCATTCTTGCAACAAAATGGGGGTGTGGACTATGAAGCACCCTTGATGCAAGGACATTGCCTGTCTAATAACAATCTAGCATCCATAAAGCCATCTTATTTCTAACACTTGGGAACATTTTGGAACAACTGCCCATCAGGACTTCCTTAGTGGTTAAAATCTAACTTTCATTCCAATTTCAGATATCCACAATTTGAGAAGTGGCACTTACTAAACCTTTGTTGTTCAAATGATGACACTGCAGAATGGATTATCTGTTTCAGAGACACTGAATGATGGATTTTGGATTACAGCATATCATAAATGTGCTAAATCACCATGGGATCATGAGCAGGATGTGGTTCAAAGTCATCAAGTTTGATGGTGGTGAAACTTAACCAAGTGATCAAATTAAGTGCAATCGACTAGAAAGGTCTTAGTAGCAGACTGAAAACGGAAGTGCCTTTTTTGCATTGACACATCTGCAACTCACAGGTTTTTTTTTTTGTTTGTTTGTTTTTGTTTTTTTGTCTTTGTATAAAAGACAGAATGTGAATGAACTGTAATCCTGTTGCTGGATTTGGGATATGTGATATTGGAGAAAGCGCTTCAACTTTTAGGCTACAGTACTGGAGGACATGACGATGATTTTCACCTAAACAGTGATGACCATACAGTACCGGTACAACTAACTCCAACGGCTCCGTGGGGATTTTAAAAAGAACTTGCACTGAAAAGAAATATTAAGTTTCCCAATGTTTGGATGGTCATAAAGCGAGAAAAAAGGAAAATACTTAAAATGTTAATGACCAGAGAAGCTGTATAAAGTTGCTGTTGACATTCTTTGATCTGAAACTTACCTTTTAAGTTTTTTCACTTGCAGATTTGGATTCCTCAGATCTACCATAACTAGGGTTGGGTACAGAAATTCGGTTCCAAGTAGGAACCGAATGAAATTTAGTGAGTACCGAGTACCCATAAAAGAATTATAATTTCGGTTCCGCTTATCGGTTCCTAGATGCGCTCATTTTACACAACGGCTGCAAACGAACTTTAGATATCTGCCAGGACCTGTTTGTTACGTAGCGAACACGTCACGTGACGCCGCAAGGCAACAGGAAATGGACCGGGGAGAGCGGTCGAAAGTTACCCTTTTTCCACTGTTAACTCAATCATGTTGTAACTAGAATATCCACTGAAAAAAAATATTTTTTTCATGGACTGATAGTAACAGGGGAACAGTCGTTTTTTAACAGCAGCTAGCTTGCTAGCGGCCGGTTGTTGTGAACCGGCTACCTATGCAGCGACGTACTGACCTTTTACGTGACGTGGCCCCAACTTGGCTCCTTGCCAGTGGAAAAAACAAACCAGTTCATAGGAGAAACGGGATCTGAACCAACTAACCACCAGCCCAGAACTAGCACCCGTTCTTGAAAATGCAACACGTCTGGAAAATTATTATGTTAAATATACATTTGGCTTCCTGATTTTTTGTTTTTGGAATCGAAATAAGGAATCGTTAGGAACCGGAATCGATAAGCAGAACTGAAATGAGAATCGGATTCATAAAAATCCTAACGATACCCATCCCTAACCATAACTCTGTCAGATCCCGTTGGCTTTGTGGGAGATAAATTTGCTGTGAATATTAATGAGAATGGACTTTGCCTGCTTTGTTCTGTGCCGTGATGGACAGGTTGTTGTGTGTAGTTGATATTGTGATATTTTGTTTTTGTCATGTGCTTTTTTTATTTTTATCGTGTTTTTTTTGTGCTGTTCATATTCATTCAGTATTGCTGTTGTTCTGAGTTCAAATATGAATTATTCCTGCTTGAGAAAAACTGCAAAAATCCTTTCCATATTTCTCTGTATGCATTTGAAGTTTTACAAGCTAAAACTTTCCTGAGTTACTTGCAGTGAGTGCAGAAACAAACACTAGTTTCAGCACTTGGAAGACCAAATCTAAAAGCAACCAGCAGTAACGACTATCCACTAAAACCTATTAGTGAAAAGATTTTATTAAAACTCAGCCTTTTGTTACATTAAGTACACAATGCTTTTTTGTCTACATATGTTTGAGGAACTCACCAAGTGAATGTATTCTAAGTGTCAGACACTTTATTCTCTCTGCTCGGTCTGCCAGCGCTCCATAAAGACATGGTTAGGACTAGACTCAGACTGTTTTTGAACACCAAAGCTTCCAAAACTGTGTTCAAAGGCCTTTTCTGCCACAGAGCCCACTCCTATAAAGGAGCAGCACACACGTGCCAAGAAAAGCAAGAAAAGAAAGTCAGTTCAAAGAGATTCGAGGCAATTTGATGCGAGCGTCAGTGAGTTTTAAGCACTGGTTTCCTCTTGGTGCCGCTGACCATATTGTCTCTGAGATATTGTCTGGACAGTGTCCCTCCTGTAGCTCTCCGTCTGCCCCTCCACTTTAACCATCAGACTGTCTGCTTGTTTACAGCCGACCAGATTGTGAAATGTGCAGGCTAAATGCAACTTTCTTGTTCCTGGCTGGAAATGTGACACTTTAAAAGTGTTTTTTGTGTCTTTCATTTGAAAAATTATGAAAAAGGATTTTATATGACACAGTACGATAAGTTTACAGAGACATGCCTTAGTAACAGGTACGGTGCCTTTCTGACATCTTATTGTTTCATGTTACATGCTGATGTGTTTTTCCAGAACAATATGGCCTTTATATGTCTCACAACTCATTGCATTACAAACTAAGATGAAGAAACATGAAATGTGATCAAATCTATTTAGTCAGGTATTAAAAACAGACTATACTTAATTCTGGGGTGTCGAACAGCTGAAAGCTCACATGACTTGGTCTGTCAGTTTGTTCAGATCTGAGTTTTTATTCCTTGTTTTTCCTCATGCACTACACTCCAGCACTGTCTAGGATCAACTTACCATTTTTGTGGCTTCACTATTTTCTGTCATTATTCCAGTATAAACACAGACACAGATGCTCATATATCTGCTCCTCACCTCCCTAACATATCAACTGGAAGACTCTCTGTGTTGCTTTGGACAGTGAGAGGAGCAGGACATGTTTGAAATATTGTCAACATGCTTGTTAAAGTAGCTTCCCTGTTTATTTAGGGGAAAATATCTTTTGTCTGTTGTTATTTTTGTATGTTTGTCAACGAGTCAGTTTGTCATTAGTATTTCTGTACGTTACTGCCAGAAAAGCAATGCTGAGAAACAGAACAGTATTAAATGCCCTAATGATGAAACGCCTGTGGTTATGTGTGTTTTTATCAAGAATACTGAAGCTTCATGTCACTTGAATGTGCTTTTATTGTTGTTAAATGATGCAGTAATGTACATGTTGCTGTGTTCAATAGCCAACACTTCAGCTGTTTCCCGTCCTTGTGGATTTGGAGAATTTCAAACTCAGTAAGTCGTTTTTGAAGCTTCCACCAGTGTTGTCGTTACCCAGTGTTAAACAACTGAGAACGGATTTCCAGTAACAACAGAAGCTGATTACGCACAGCCTGAACCTCCTCATTACATCTTTACGCACACACACACACACAGATTTGCCTCAACATTACCTCAACCACAACATGATTACTGTGTGACGTTGTGTTGGTTTGTGGCTGGAGGTCGTTTTCAGTATTTTCCGCTAATAGCCAAGACCAGATGCCAGTGGAAAAAATTGCACAATAACACACAGGTTCCAGATCACAGATTATATGGCTCTGCTGCTTTTTCTTGTTGACTCGGTCTTTTTAAGTTTTTATATTTTACCCACGATACCATGAAAACAGTACAGTAAAATTAAAATCCACACTTACAATAAAGAATACTGCACAGGGAAAAAATATATGTGTATTTTTTATCCTTCTGAGCAAGTTTTTCATATCCAATTTCTGACATGTCACCAAAGGAAACAGTCACAAAAAGGTCTGGTGATGTGTAACTTGTAAGGCAAATATGGCAGTGGTCCCCTACCACTGGTACTGGTCCTTGAGACATTTGTTACCGGGCCGCGCGGAAAGAATTAATGATTTATATAAATTCCATTGTATTGATCGTAATAGTCTGAAAGACGTTTTATTTTGAAAAACGACCGGATTCTCTCTAACTTAACTGTCACTTCACACGTCAATACGCTTGTCTCCGTCACGTGATCAGACACGTTAGCCAAACAAGTCCGCAAACTAGCGAAAATGAGTAAAAAACACAAACGTCTTTGGAGAGCTTCTTCGCAAAGGGAAGACTTTTTTTATTCCGGTCGTGTTATTTTATTTCTGCTGTATTTATCTGCCACACCTTGAAGGCCGGTCTGTGAAAATAATGCCGACATCAAACCGGTCCGTGGTGCAAAAAAGGTTGGGGACCACTGAGATATGGTTTATGGATAGAGCTAAAAAAAGAGCAGAACTTTATCCACAAAGCCCTGCACATGACTAGATGTGAACTTGATTTGCTTCCCTGGCTTCAATAAGATCAACACAGATTAATACATTCAGAGGATATAAATAAATCCATAGAGAGGGTTGCATCAGTCAATGTTTGACAGCTAGAAACAGTCAGAAGACTGTAGAGAAATCTGAAAATCGAATTATATATTCATGGAACGAATTACACCTTTTCATTATCTAAAACACATGAAAGACATTAAAGTTAGGGGGATGTTTTAAACAGCTGAGAACGGCCAGAAGTCACTGCAGCTCACAGGGTGTGTCTTTTAGATTATCATCCTGAACTCCACAGAAAATGACTAAGGGGGTAAACTTTTCTTTTGGCTGTTTTGTGTGTTTTCTAAAACCAAGGCTGAGGGATGGAGTCTGACATGACTCATAGCTGCAGCAGTAGCACAGTGAACACAGAGGTCAATATAAACCTAATCAAATGTTACAGTAGTGATATCAACAGGAATTAAAGATCAGCCATGTGTGGAAGTGCTTTGTTAACTGTAGAATGTAAAATGAAGATGATGAAATGAAGACGAGACTGGTACATCACCAGTCTCGTCTGAGAACTTCTGAGAGGTAAGATACTGGAAACACTGTCCAGACAAAACATATTTTATCAATGACATGTCACTGTTAATGGCAATGTGTTTCCCCAGAGACAAAACACCAATGTAATGCAAGGATGAAATTCACTTGTTACATCACAATGACAGATGCAACCGATTGCACTGCTGTTGCTTCCTTCCACTCAACCCATCAAACAGACTGGCTCTTCATGGATAACGTGGTTTGATTGTGTTAAGACAGTAAGTTTCCAACATTATTAGATTGTACCGCTGCACCACTGATCAGAGCCCTGAGTGCCGCCCTGTCCCTTCAAAATGTACAAATGTTTTTATATCTTGGTTCTGACTTCCTGGATTACATTCACAGTGTTTGTTTGCCTGTTTGCTTGGGGGATGCTTCAGCTGCTTGAATGGATATTGTACAGACATGCTACATCTTTTGGTAGAAGATGAATTAAATGCATCAGTATTTAATTTATACATTCAGTACAATCACTGGCCAGATGTGAAAATTAACATTTGATCCTTATATTAATACATAATTTGGGCAGCATTACATTTCCTACAAAACATATTGGCTGTTGCAAATTAGTTGTGAAGAAATTTGTTTGCTAGTGACAGATACTAGATGGAAATGTGCATGTCTTACAAACTGAAAGAAATGTGAAGAAACAAACTTAATTTATTCTCTTTAATTTAACAATGTTAAGTAACAAAAACAATTTTTCCCAACTACAAATAGGATTTTCATGCTCACTGTCTGGACTGATTCTCAAGTGTTTAAAAAGTAACACAATGTCTATCAATCAGTGTTTTACATCCACTCTCCAGTACAGGGTCACAAAGAGGTTAGAGCCTCCCAGCTGGCAGTGGGTGAGAGGTGGGGTATTCCCCAAGTAGATCCCCAGTGCACTGCACAGCCAACACACAGACACAATCAACCATACACACTCACACCTACAGACAAATTTAGAGTAATCAGTTAACTTAACAAGCTTGTATTTGGACTGTGGGAGGAAGCTGCAGTACCCAGAGAAAACTTCAGAGTGGACACTGTACCACCGTGTCGACACAACAAAATGTGACTTACACCATCAGTGAAATGAGTCTTTGTTTCCTGCTGCTGCACACCCTCAGGTCAGATACAGCAGCTCTACCATTAGTATTGTTTAAGTACAGCTGTCTGCCTTCTGCACACTGCTGGCCAGCAGCACCTAATGAGCTACATAAGTGGTATTTTACTTGTTTTGCAACAACTAGTGCTGCTCTGAACACAAACTGTTCCTCAGATTGTTTTCCCTAATTTAGTGCAATATGTAAGAAAAGTACCGGCAACTTCAGTCCAGTGTATGAGAGAGGAAGAGTAAACAGGAAGTGAACAGTGAGCTGTGTGGCCTTGCAGCTACATTAGTTTCTAAACTCTTTACAATACATGGGATCACAGCCCAAGATAATAATTTACAAACATGTTTAAAGTATCAAAAGTTGTCTTCACTTTTGTGGTATCTGTGACTTTAAGACAGAGGAGGAGGGGGGAGGGGCTTGATTTATTTGAACAATCTGGTTGCAATGAAAACCGTCAGGACTTGCTGGGGGTGGATGGATGAAGTGTGTGGAGAAAAGAGAGGGGAGGAAAGACTGAATGGGGTGAAATCCAACTGCAGACAGATTTTTGGACTTGATAATGTTTTAAATAGACCCTATGAGCCTCTTAACTCCCCTGGCTCAGAGTGTGTGTGTGTGTTTGCATACGTGTGTGTTTATACAGCACCTAACTTACCCTGAATTCCATGTGCAACTCATTTGTGCTGCAATATATCTTTCTACAAATGCTGACATACCTGCGTGATATGTAAGTGCCGGGAAGAGAAAACGTTTAGTGCAGCTGCATTAAAGCCATGGCCATTTTAAACAGGAAAGTCTCCCAAAAAGCATATAAAATAATTCTTGAATGCAATAAACCTTTTGGTGCTGATTCATGCAATAAATATGACTCTTTTCTGAAATGATTTTGGGTTCTTTAAAGGAGAATTTTCTGCTCAGGTTTGTGTTGAGGAGCCTCAGTTTGGATCCTATCCCAGTGAATCCTGATTATCACCACTTACTGGGGTTATGCATTTCATCATCATGGATTAGAATAGTTAGTCACTGGACCCTCTACCTACAAAATGTACCTATGTCACCAACTCTTAAGTGTCCATCATATTTGTGACATCAACAGTATCTATCATTTTTTCACTCATGTTTTATTTGTATTTCATTGTCATTCAGTTTCTTTTGGCGGCAAAAAAAAATAAGAAAAAAGAAACAAGGCCTAATTTTATCTCACAGCTCTGAATATGTGAAACTTGACTTCCACTAGACTGATCTGGCAGATGACTTTTATCACCCTACTGCCCAAAATAATCACTAGATACCAAATATTGGTCCATACTTGAAAGTAGTCTCCAACATTTGCGCTAAATACACCTGAGTTGATTGTGGTAGCTGAAAAGTTTAGGGTTTACCTACGATTTGAGACAAACATAAATATCTGTATAGGATTTCCAGGCAATCCATCAAGTAGCTGTTGAGACATTTCACTCAGGACCTGCAGATATAAACACTGTGGTGGTACGAGAAGAAACGGCACCAGAGTCAAGTCAGAACTGCTCCTCTGGGGATGGTAAATGTCCGAATGAGAAGTAGTGCCAACTAGCACCATGAATATGAGAAGCAGATTTTAATGGTAATCCACTTATTTGTTGTCAGGCCTTTGCAACACAGCTCACATGATCAATCATTAGACCTGTGCCTGGACAGAAAACACTATTAACACAGTGTTTAAATGAAAATCATAATGTGTTGTGTAGTAGTCAGCACTTTGGCTTTTGTTTTCCTAAAATAACTCTAAGATTGAACCACACAAAGAAAAGGATTGTCCCTAAAAATCTCTCTGTACCTCCAGTGTAGTGAAACTCACATCACTGCTTTTAGACTGAATTAATCAGTTAAAGACACAACACCAGCTTTCTTTGTAGATCTCTCCAATATGGCTTCCCACACAGTCTGGGTTGAGAACTCATGTTCCTTATTCTCATGAGAAAACCACAGTGGATAAAGCTGTGGATGGATCTGTTCCTCTCTTAAATGCACTACGAGGTTTAATTGAATTAGCTTTAACTGCCATTCATCTGCCTGGAGAACCCAAAGGTCTCCTCTTACCCAGGGGCTGTAATGACTTCCATGTCCTCCGAGGCAGGAGTTAAAATTTCAGTCTTCAACACAACATATCGCAGGGCCACGCTACATCTCACAGATATTTGGATGTGTTAGTTTAAAACATTTTCTGAAAGTATGCAGACTGGAATTCCTGCCGTCTCTGCTGTAACTAATAGATGACATGAAGTGATGATGATGATGATGAAGAAAGCAGAAATGAGAACAGAGGAGAAAGGAATTTGTTTCTGTGGCTAAATCTGAATCAGTTTATAAAAGTCTGCTGGGTGAATACAAGTGTAAAGGAGAAAGTTTTCATTTTAAGATCAAAACAAAAGCAGAAGTAAAAGATGAGGGGTCAGCGGAGGTAACCTGCAAGTATATGAAGAGTTGTGTTTGAGGCCATGGAGCAACAGCTGAGGGTTTACTGGGCTCCAGTATTTGTGCAGCACAACAATAGTCCTCAGGGCCAGGCAGGGTCATGTTGTGATAGGAGATGACATGACTGCACAGAGCAGGGATTACGAGGGGCTTGCACTTTTTTTTTTGATAGGGCTAATACTACACCATGCTGAGGTATGTGTGCCTGTAAACCATATGCTTGCAAACATGCATATAATGTGCAAAAGGCAAAAAAGATGCATGAGCATGAGGAAGGCCTATTCATTCATGCAGCTGAACACAGATGCAGAGAGTGGCTACAGAGCTGATAACACTTGTGAACTCTGACTTCTTACAACAAGTGAAACCCAGAGAACATATATTTTTTGGTATCTTTACTAAGACTGTTGCTGAAAAGTATATTTTTAAAATAATAAAAGTAATACAACTTTTTCAAACACTAGAAGTGAAACCAAAACATCATTAAGGCCCAACAGTGTCACAGGTCATCTCACATGACTGACCTGCAGAAAGGTAGTAGTGGTTCAGTATTGGTTAAGTAGCATGGTAAATACCTTTTTTATTTAATGTTGCATTGATTGATTGGTGGATTTCACCAGACTATGGATTAGATTCACTTTTCACAATCCAGATAATGGCAAGTGAACTATGTTAATGGTGTGGTTATGTCTAGGCAATAAAAACAGACTGTGGTTGCAGGTATATATAAAAGGCATACGTCACAGTAAACACATACACGGAAACTGTTGATAAAAAAACAATATGGACATAGCCACTAGACTGCTCTGACAGATGCAACATATGCACTAATTACACCTGTTCAATAGCATTTGTTAGCTGCTCTGTGAGGATGTTTTTGGGGACAGTGGTGCTTTGTGCTAAATGCTAAAGTTAGCATGCTAGCATCTGCCACTTAGCAGTAATGTACAGTTAAACTGGATGGGAGTGATGTAAATTTTATGTTGAGTTGTGAAAGGGAAAAATAGAGCTGATTGTGGCAGCTGAAAAGTTTAGGGTTTACCTCCATTTTCTGTATCATTGTTATTATTATTATTATTATTATTATTATCATTATTAGCTGTATAGAATTTCATGGTAATCCATCAAGTTGTTGTTGAGACATTTCACTCAAGACATACAAATAAATATCTCAAAAACGCTCATCATGTCTTCTTAGTAGAGTTTTAAAGTTCTTTGTTCGAACAGAATATAAATGTAAATGGCGTTTTTTTTGCCTTGTTCGACAGTTTCGGTGAACCTGAGGAAGGTGACAGCGTTTCGCCGAAACTGTCGAACAAGGTAAAAAAAAAATGCCATTTATATTTATATTCTGTGTCTGAACAAAGACCTTTAAAACTCACATGCAAATAAACATCAGCAGATCATCAGAGTTCCTCCTCTGGGGATGATGAGTGTTACTCAGCCTCCAAAACAATTCTGGTTTCAATTTGCTTCAATTCAGAAATTGTCATTTTCAATCATTTTATAGTCATGTTCACTCTACTTATTAGTGATCAGGTGGTCCATCTGCAAGTCATTCATTCATCATCAAGTAGATATTAGGTTTTAAATGGAGGAATATTTATGGGTATGGTTAGTTTGATTTACAGGACTGAGCTCTAAGTAACACAAGTGGTTTGGAGGCTCATCCACCAGTGAATGTGAGTCTCATACACTTTGAGCAGAGTCCTGAAGTTCAAGGGTCAGACCTGGCTGCTTGCTTCTCCCTTCATATCCAAATATGGTCACTTCTGTCTCCAAGAAATCAACACAACATTGAAAAGCCAAACTCTGGCTTCAAAATGCAAGTCCACAAACCAATGGGTGACATCACAGCCATCTCTTGTACAGTCTATGGTTGCAGGTCATAAACTCTGCAAGTGTATTTATCAATTTCTCAGTAACACACACCAGCAAATGTTGATGCAGGAGTAGTTTTTTCTGTTGAAACGTTTGTGAGTCAGTGAGTCAATTAAGCCACCTTTACCCCATCAGTCAGCAGGTATTTGATACTCACACATGTTATTTAGATTTGTGTCCAACTGTTTCATTCACATCTATGCTACTTCTCAGCTTTCTCGTCCTCTGTAAACACTTTACTGCTGCAGGGCTTGTTTCCCTCCACTTCTTACCTCTTAACAGATGACCTTTGACCCTTTGCAGGAATAGGCCATGCCTGCTCTCTTTATGCCCACTTATAGAAGAAAGGGTGTGTTTGTAGTGTTTAGCTATTTTCAGGAACATATCTCATCTCCTTGTCAACTTTAATTAGTTGCTTTCCATCATCCTCCTTCCTTGGTCTCTGTTTACTGCTTTTAATGTTGTCTCCACTCTGTGTTTTAACTGAATTTTACGAGACCTTCTCTAAATCGTCCTCATCCTCTGCAGACTCTTGGCTACAGTGAGACACATAAGTTACATCCAAGTTAACGTATCTTTTTTTCTCCATCCTGCCAGTTTTCATTATCACCCCCCCCTCCAATAAGCCTCTGGGCTTTTCCCCTCCTCCCTTTAAATTGATACCAATTGAGTTATTGCGTTGCCACCCTCATAACAAAGACCCCTGTTTTATTAGTGTTTGTTAGGCCAGATGGGAAACAGGTTTTGACATGACCTGGCAGGAAGGAAAACAGGATGGGGGGAGAAACTGGAGCAAAGACGAGGAGAGGGAGGAGAAGTAAATACTTGTGAAAATTTTACAGTTTTTCTGAACTACTGAACCACATTTCCTGAAATCTCCTCTTTTTTTTAAACACTCACAAAACATTTGACTTATCCTGCAAATTTATACAACTGATTCAAAACTATTTCAACTTTACTCAAAACCAAACACTGTTGTCATAAAATACACAGAGACAGTTAACACTTAAACACTACTCAGCAGTCCTTACACACTACAGAAATAATTTCCAAGTGCTAAAACATGATGATGCAAACTAGGCTGGTTTTTATCACAATACTTAAAACAACTGACAAAACCACAAACTGGAAAATACCTCATATATCCTGCAAAATGAAGCACTGCAACTGAAACTACATACAGCATTATCAAAAACAAACTTTTACACCAAATGGCACAAACTTTATTCATATTACCAGACTTTTGTCTGACCAACTACAACACTGTTGGTAAAATGAAAAGCTCTCTTATCTTTAGGACACTTTGCCATAATACTAAAATAGTTCAGACTGTCAACAAGTCAGTGCAACCTATGCACAGCAGATATATTTACATTGGAGTAAATAAAAATATGCAAAAAAATACAGTAAACTGACAAAGAAAATTGTCAAAAAAAAAAGAGAGTCAAGAAAAATAATTAGGTAGCATCTTGCTGCACAGCTGGGTCTGGCTACAATGCCTCGTCCACATCACAGGTGATATGTTGCCAGATACTGAGGGAAGAAGCACCTTGAGTGTCTTATCCATCCCTCAATCTCCCAACTGTCACATCAGTTTCATCACATGCCTCTTTCATAGCCTGCACAAGAGGCATGCACTCAAATGGCTGCCGGTCGTACATCTTCCACCACCACACTGACATCAACTCTACTGTTTGGGATAGAAATGGTGAGTGTGGTGGGAGGTAGTGCCTGAGAAACACTGGGTGGTCAGCAAACCAGTTTTGGACTGGGGCTACAGGACGAAAGCTCACATTGTCCCATACTACAACGTACTGGTTTCTTTGATGGTCTGTATCATTCATACGCTCTGGTGGTATGAGACGGTTGTGGAGTCATCTATCATGACTCTGGGGCCAATGATGCCTCTTCCCCTTCCTCTGGTCTTTGCTCGGTTGAACCGAGCCTCATCTATAAAGATGATCTCATGTGTGATTGCATGAGCATCCACCTCCAGTACTCCCTGAAAACAAAGAACAAAAACCAGTCAATATGGTGTTATCCAGTACACAGGGAGACAATGTTGTGTGTTGTGTACTGCAGTCATTATTGTACTGCTCGTCTGAGCTCTTTGTTTCTTTGAGAGTCTCTCTCAAAAGGCACCTGAGAAATTTGTTTCATTCTGATTTGGTGACATCAGCAGCCGACACTGTGCCCATCAGTTAGGGAGTGTCGTCCAGAACCTGTTCCAGAAATGTCCACAAGTGTTGGAAATACTCCACTATTACCCCTATGCTAGGTCTGTGCTGGTGCTGGTCCTGGTGGTTAGTTGGTTCAGATCCCGTTTCTCCTATGAACCGGTTTACTTTTCCACTGGCAAGGAGCCAGGTTGGGGCCGCGTCACCGTAAAAGGTCAGTACGTCACTGCACAGGTAGCTGGTTCACAACAACCGGCCGCTAGCAAGCTAGCTGCTGTTAACAAACTACTGTTACCCTGTTACTATCAGTCCATGAAAAAAAAAATTTTTTCAGCGGATATTCTAGTTACAACATGATTGAGTTAACAAAGCAGTGTTGCATTGCTACAAGTGGTATTTATTCAGTTTTGGGGAATTATGATGGTCTCATATGACGGTGAAGTGCACCCTCGCTGTAATAATGCTTAAATGGAGGAGTTATCATGTGCATACAAGTGCTGTTCCTGGTTTTACAAGTCTACACTGAGATCCAGAGCCAAAACCGTATTTTCATTACTTTAATCTTCTACTATCGCTAGTTGTGTTTCTGCCGTCGCTCCCCCAGCTCCTGGTGTAGTCGCTGCTTAATCGGTGCTAGAGGTGCCAGAGGTGACCCCTGTTTTCGCGGCTGGGGCCGGTTGTCGTGGTGGTGGAAACACAACAAACTGGGGCTAAGTCAGGAACTGGCCCGGAACCCTTTTGGTGGAAAAGGGGTATCAGACACATTTACAGTTGTTAGGAGTAGAATGCTGACGATGGCGAGACGTATGTGTGCTATCTGGGTAGTGATTGCAGATCAATACGTGCTTTCACGTCAGAGTCGCCAAACACTCGAAAAGTCACCTGTAACACCAGAAAAAGTCACTAGATTTGTCGCTAGTCGCTTTTGACAAAAAAAAGTCACCAAGAGGACTGGAAAGTCGCCAGATTTAGTGAGAAAGTTGCCAAGTTGGCAACAGTGACCTTAATTATACTGGTGTCACCAAACTCTCAACATAACCGGCGACTGTACGACACTAGCGCACCTTTACGCGCTCTCTCTTGCCCCACCCACACGCACACACACAGCCATTCACAGACAGACATACACTACTACTACAACACAACTTTGCAAGTACAGGAGCCTCATGTCTTTGCTTTTCGTGGAGAAAACATATCCCAAACCAGTCTGCCCACTGAATACAGGAAAACCAAGCTGACCCTCAAACTCCTACTGAGACCATAAACAAGCCAGCCCCAAATGTCCAATGGCGCATGTAACTGGGTGTTACTGAGACTAGTAACTGTAAGATTATTACTGTCTTTCACAAATAAATAAATGAATAAATAAATAAAGATTGGTGATGTGATCAGACTGAAATAAAGTACAAAAATTAACAGGCTGCAAAACCAAAACCGTGAGCTGAAAGACTTTGTGTAGCTGAGGGGAACTGGAGAGTGAAACATAGTCAAGAACATAGTTATTAATTCAATGGTTAATTTAAAAATACTGATTATAACACCAACTTCAAATTTGGTTATTCAAGTATAAATGACAGATTTTAATCCTGAAAGGTGATATTGTCTCTTCTCTATTAAGTAAACTATGTAATGGTAGCAATGTGTTTAAATTACCCAAAACATTACTTATGTAGTTATTGCAACTTACTTACATATGAGCTGACAAAAAACAAATAAATACATACATATCCCACACATCTCCCACAGCAAACATTAAATATTAAAAGGAGCCTTTGTTTAAATGTTAATGCACTGTTAAATAAAAAATTCAAAAATTTAACCTCAAATTGTGGCAAGTGCAAAAGTTCACTTTGCTGCAGAGGTGGATTTAATTCTTTTCACTTTATAAATCAATAAAATATGAAATTTGCATCCAACTCGAAATGAAAATTGTGATTCTGGTAGTGTACTTGGTTGTGGTTACAGTATAAGTGTATAAGATGGTGCAAAAGATGAAGAAAACTTAAACAGTAAAAAAGTATAACTTCTGTGAATAAATAATGTCGTTGAGCCATCACACTGCCTACAGTGAGGGAGGCAGGTTGGCTGCAAATCACTGGGAACAGTTGGTGAGCTCCTGTTTCACCATTTTGTTCCTGTGCAACACAAGAAAAGCCTCCAAGAAAACGAAATGTATTATTTAGTCCTGGAGCTCATTTATTATGCCAAGCCATGTATTGATCCAAATAGTGAAAGTAAAGCTGGAGAGGTTGACTGGCATGGAGGAGGAGGAGGAGGAAGAGGAGGAGGAGGAGGATGAGATGAAGGTCAATAAGGGGAAGGAACTGGAAGGATGAGAGATGAACTGATTTTTAGACAGAGGGGAGATAAGGGCCTAAGAGGTGGACTCTGTGTGTGTCTGTGTGTGTGTTTTTTAGTATACACTGTACAACAGTAAGCCTGTGTAGCGTTGTTCTCTGGAAAATAAGATTAGGTGAGTGATAGGTTATCTACTGCCAGACCACTGTAATCATATTAATACTGCATGAGCACCCCCGCTCCCCCCACCCACACACACACACACACACACACACACACACACACACA